>RJWH01002126.1:0-162500 GCA_004363575.1 Solenodon paradoxus
TGGCCCTGAAACTAGAAATTCCTTAGAGAAGACATACCCGAAACCTGGGGCCAAAAGATACTAAATATGTGAATGCTTCAAGGTCTGGAATTGTAACTTTCCTTAGAGATGACATACCCGAAACCAGGGGCCAAAAGATACTAAATATGTGAATGCTTCAAGGTCTGAAATTGTAACTAATCCCTTGCTCTGTAACCTTCGTTATAAAAACCCTGCTGAAACAAAGCCTGGGGTCTTTGTCTGACTCCACTGTGCTGGAGGAGGCTCAGACCCCAGCTAGCTGGAAATAAAGTTTCCTTTTGCTTTTGCATTGTTGACTGAAGTGTGCGTGTGCGTTTTCTTGGGAGGACGAACGCTGACCCTAACACGGCTAGCTAGTTCTTGCTGTATGGAGGGTTGTACTCAGGGGCCTCAGGCACAGAGGAAGGCATGCTGCTACCTGGAAATTCAGGGCGGCTTCACGGAGGAGGTGGTGGCAGTTAAATTTTGTAGGGAGAGCAGTTAAGGGCTGCCCAGACCAGCCTCCCAACTTCAGAGTGATCAATGCCCTCAGAGTCAACGCTGGGACTGGAGTCACAGCCTCCTGCACTGTTCTCAGGTGACTTAGGGACACCATCCACGCAGCTCCTAGGGGCCCTCAGGAGGCTGAGTCCAGGCTTCCAACAATTCTTCACTGGTTTTTGGGGAGCAGTGTGGCGTGTTGGGGAGAAGGAAGGGCACAATCTGAAATAAGGTGTCTGAGCAGAGGTCACTGAGCAGGTGACACTTGAGCCCAGTCATAAAAGAGATGAGGAAGTAGCCATACGGATGTCCCAGCCAGACCAAGCGCATGCCAGCCGAGGGTGCAGCCGTGCAAAGGCCCTGAGGCAGGGGTGAAGCTCGTAGGCTTGCAGAGCAGTGAGAAGGCCAGGGAGGCTGGAGCAGAGGGAGGAGATGAGGGCATGGAGGAGACAGGACAGATGGCATAATGCCTGGAAGCCCCTGGGAGGATATTTGCCCTGTGAAACAGGGGCCACAGAGAATCTGCATGTTTACCCTCCTGGTATGGAGGCTGCACTTGCGGGGAGGTAAGGGTGAAAGAACTAAGATCAGGCAGGAGGTGATATAAACAATCCAGGTGATGAGGCCGGGTGGGGTGAGTGGGAGGCGGGGGCTCTGAAGCCCGAGCAAGGGGATTTCCTAGGGAAAGTCTGCTCGCGGGCCCAGGCAGAGGAGGACGCACGCAGAAGCCTCAGTGCAGGGCTGAGTGGCTGCCAGCAGCACAGGGGACCCTGGGCTCGGCCCCACCTGCATGACTTACTAACTGTGTGGCTTTGTCAGTTGCTGCCTTCTCTGTGCCTTGCATCAAAGGAGCGATTAGCAAAGGCGCCTTCTCACAGTGTGCATGAGGGCGAAGGAGCTGAAGTCTGAGCACTGAGTACAGGCTGGGCACCTGCTAAGTGCTCCAGACGGGTCCGGAATTTGGGACAATGACAACGTGGCGACGCGTGGCACCGAGGCCTCTGGGGGTGCCGACAGACCCCTCCCAGCCTCTGCCGCCTCCACCTGTGTGCTCAGGGAGCAGCAGGCCAGAGTCCTGTTTCTGCATAGACCCCACGCAGGGGACGCCCCTCTGAGCTCGCAGTGGGCACCCCCCAGGCTTCTCCCAGTATCGCCAAGGTGCAATGACTCTGAAGGAAGGACCCTGCTGAGCTGCGGCAGTGTCCCCTGGGCCTTTGGGGGCTAGTGATCCCCGCTGCAGCCCAGAGCGACCCATTCTGCACAGCCCCGCAAACGGCGGTCCTGAGCCTCCCGACCCCGGCTGCTGTGCGAGCCTGGAGGGAGCTGGTGCCCCGGAAGGGCCCTCTCAGGCCCCCACCCCATCTTCCTCGCCCTCCACGCCCCCTGTGGTCGAGGTTCAGTCGGCTCGGTACACGGGATTCTTGAAATGACAAGCACAGGCCGGCTGGAGGGCGAGCTTCCATACGGCGTTTTCCGCGCGTAAACGGCTAAGTCGGGAAGCGTCTTTGAGCAGCCGTCTGTCTCAATTTGAGCCTTGAAAAGTACGGTCACCTAGCAATGCTCCTGTGTCAGACTCCGCAGCTGAGACACCAGGCAGGCAAGCGAGCATCACTCGCGCGTGGAGAGCAGGCTGTCTGCTTCCGGAATCACTGGCCCTGGCTGGGGGAGGCTTGGCCCCTGGGGGCCGCACGCAGCTGTGCCTCGGGGGCCGGTCCACGTGCTGGCGCTGAGATGCGCGTCCCCAGCTTGTCAACACTCTGCCTTTCCGTGTCTCTGTCGCTTTTGCTCGGACCAAACAGGGCAGACCCATGGGGAACCCCAGCTCCCCGGCACAGTCGGGGAGGGAGAAACGAGACCGCCCTGGGCGCCCCGACACGGAAGGTTGAGGGCAGGAGGTGGTGGGGGCGGAGGGGGCTCCAGTGCACAGCATAGTCACAACTCTTCACGCCGAGGACATGTGAGGACAGCCCCGCCGGACCCAGCGCGCTTCTGTGCTCCGCCAGTGTCCAGCACCCTTTCCTTTCGCTCATCTTAGTCTTTGGACAGCCTGGGGGCCCCAGCGGAAAACAAGGACACTCCAGGGACAGAAATCAGAGGAATGTCGTCCATGCTGGGGGCGCCCCGTGTGGGTCTGCCTGCGGAAAGCAGGCCCTGGGGCCAAATGCTTCCTCGCTCGCTCCTGGGAACGTCTTTCTCTGTTCTGGGCCCCGGACCCCGTGTGTGCTGCTCATGTGTGTGTGTGTTTGTGTGATTCGCGTCTTCGTGTGTATCTCTGCGTTTGTATGTGTGTGTGTACACGTGTCCTCGGCCACCGGCGCTCCACAGCTGCATCCCCCAGGTGGGCAGAGTCGGGGCCCTCACGGCAAACATCCCCGTGGCCGCGGGTGAGAACTGCGGTCACGGGACTGAGGCTCACTAGCCCTGTCACTTCTCTGTGACTAAAGCATTATTCCTGCCGGTGCCCGTGTGACCCCGGGACTGCCGGGGGGCTGACACCCCAGCACTTCTGTGTCTGCTGTGAGTGTCCCACAGTCGTGACCCCCTCCCCTGGGGGTGGCAGCAGGTGTCCCTTGTTAATGGTTGCATGGACGAGGGAAGAGCCGGGCACCTAAAGGGGGCAGGGAGGAGACCTTGAGGTTAGCAGGTGCGACCACCTTTGGGGCAGCAGAGACCAAGGGCAGAAGGGAGCTCCCAGGGTGTCGGGACTGGGGTCACTGGTGGGCTTACATGTAGGAGGCACAGCAGCCCAGGGCAGAGGAAGGAGGGGCTCTCCTGTCTCCCACCTCCCGTCTCCCAGGGTTTCTCTGGTGACCTGAAACCAGTCAGTAGCCTCTGACACGGGTGCCCACGAAGCAGCCGCAGGCTCAGTCCCAGAGCCCAGCCACAGACCTTCTTGGAGGCAAACAGCCTCGCACTGACCGGGAATATGTGTAGGCTCAGGACAAACTCAGAGGCGCCGGGTAATTTCTCCGGTAGTTGCTGTAACGCGTGACACAACCCTGGTGGCTGACAGCAGCACACGTGTGCTCTTCCAGCTCTGGAGGCCAGAATGCTTTGCCGGAGGGACCCGGGTGTCGGGGCTGGGGGGGCGCTCCCTCCGCAGACTCTCCATCGTCACCAGCAGCAGCGAGGCCTCTGCAAATGTCTGCCTCTGCTGTATCTGACCTGCCATCAGGTCGCCCTCTAAGGGCGTGTGACTGCCTCTGAGGCCTCCCCAAAAATCCAGTGCAGTCACCCTGTCTCAGGGTGGTGAATCATATCTGCCAGATCCCTTTTGCCACATGAGGTCATGTTCAGAGATTCTGGGGATGTAGAGGGGGATGTCTTCAGGGTCGTTACTCGCCTTCCATGGGGAAAAACGAAATGTCCGTAGCAGTATCTATTGCTGGGTAACACACTGTCCCCACGAACATGTGTTTTCACGCAATGAGCAGGGCTGCGGCTACCCCCAGGCTGATGGGTCAGAGTAGCCGCTCCGAGGCAGCAGGCTCATGCATCTGCCACGGGAGGCTCAGGACCTCACCACCAGGGCATCGCCAAAAGGTGGCTTGAGCATCCTCACAACATGGCAGCTAGTGTCCCTGCACTGAGTGTCCCTCAAGCTTTTCACAACCGGCCTGCTCTAGTCAGCTGGGGCCGCATGACCACAGACTGGGCGGTTTAAACAACAGAGCTGTCTCTTTTCGTGATCCTGGCCCTAGATGCCTTCTGTAAGGTGTTGGCAGGTCTGGGTCTTCTGAGAGCTGTCATCCTGGCCACCCTGTCCCTGTGTCCCCACGCGAGCTTACCTCTGTGTGTACGTGTCCAGATTTCCTCTTCTTATAAGCACAGATTGGCTGATGCCCCCACATCGGGCCTCCTGTTACCCTGATCACACTTTCTTCTCTCCCAGGACGTTCGGAGGGGCCGAGAGCTCGGACTTCAGCATACAACTTGCGAGGGACGCCGCCCAGCCCTCCACGCAGCCTCGGAGCTGATCGACTTCTGCACAGTCCTCTTAGTCATACATGACGGTGGGATCAGACGAGGGTGTGGATGTCACCAGGGATCACTGGGGGCGTCTCCCCCAGAGGAATTCTTGCGATTTCATGTGTGTGTTTCTATGCACGTAACCATGTGTGTACACACCTGTTGTGGAACCGAGAGCTGTCCCTGATCTTGTCCCTCCACACTCCATGCCTCCCCTCTGCCACGGGCTGCTGGGAACAAATGCTCTCAAAGTGCTTTTTTTTTTTTTTTTTTTTTTTTGAGGTAAAAGTCACCAAATGTAAGCATAACCATTTTTAAAGGACTTTATTTTACAGTGGTTTTAGGATCACGGCAAATTGAGCAGAAGGTACAGAGGTTCCCGCAGCGCTCTGCCCCACATAGACACAGCGTCCCCATCATCAACACCCCCATCAGAGTGGGACCCTGGATCCAGTCATGACCCCACGCGGACACATTGCATCACTCAGAATCGTGGTCGACATTAGGTCACTCAGTGTCGTGCGCACCATAGTGTCCCACAGAGTAGGTATCCTGATCTAAATGTCTCCTGTGCTCACCGATTCGTGCTGCCTCCATCCCTCGCCACCCCTGATCTTCCACTGTCCCCCCAGAACTCTAGAACAGCAGAGGAAAGAGTTCGGGACACTCAGCTCCTCCGCCCATTGTACCTCCTCCACTTCTTTCTGGTCCTGAAGCGTCACCCTAAAGTGAAACTCCACACTCATGTTAGCATCACTTCCCATGTCCCCATCTCCCCGCCCGTGGCAGCCTCCACCTGCTTCATGTCTTTATAAGATTTCCTGTCCTGGACACGCCATCTAAATGGGGTCATGTGCTAGGTGACCCCTTTGAATGGTTTTTGCCTGTTTAGCATAAAATATTCAAGGTTGATCTATGTCGCCCATATCATGACTTCATTCCTTTTTAGGACCGAACGTATTCCCTTGGGTAGTTTTCCGTTCTTTGGAGACACCACGTCTTGTTTATCCGTTCACCCACTGACGGACATTTGGGTCGTTTCCAGCCACGTAGTCTTCAACCTGCGTTCTGCTGTTGAGGGTGAAGCTGTTTCCTCTCATGGGTCAGATGCTCATTAGGGCAGCTTCCAAACCAGGAGCAGGATGAGGGGTGTCAGGATGAACTGGAGCTGTGCTGACATCTCTTCTCTCCATCTTGGTATTTCCAGGGACTTCTGGGTGTCAGAGGAGTGTGGACACCTGGGTCCAGTGGGGAGGGAATGGCCAGCAAGTTCAGTGCTAAGAACCGCATTCAAGGAGCCGTTAGTGTGTCTGACCCTCTCATGGACACTGCCTGTGAGAGGCTGATTGTTACTCTCCTCTGCAGCGTGGAGACTGACACCTCCGTGTTATGTGACAGCCCTTACACAATGGTGACCAGCAAGACCATCAGATATAAGTGCCCTGACTTGTGCCACAGCGTCCTGGGAGGTCTCAGCCCCCAATGGGCCACCGCAGGGAAACGTACTCCTGCCCACCCTTCCTCAACATCCCACCCAGCAGCCCTCTAGAGAATAATATTCCTCACTTTCACGGTTTCTGTGTGTATAATTGACTGCTGCTTAACAAAGAACACCAGTGGCAAGCAGCAAGTGCATTATCTCACTGAGGACCAAAGCTCTGAAGGAGACTTTACGGTCATAGTTCCAGCTCAGGGTCTCTCGTGAGGCGGCAGTCAAGCCACTGGGTGAGGCTGCAGTCATCAGAAAAGTTCGACTGGGGCTGGAGGACGTGTTACCAAGATGGCACCTCACCCAACTGCTGACCGGAGCCTTGTTGTAATCTGGTTGTTGGCAGGAGGCCTTAGCCCCTCGCCGTGTGACACTCTGGGTGGGCTAACGGAGCATCCTCCCAGCATGGCGGCTCACTTCCCCAGAGGAGTGGCCCAGGACAGGCAGCCAGGAGGAGGCACTGGCGCTCATCATGGCGACTCTTGGAGGTGGCAGATCAATTCTGCCACGTTCTGTGTTGGAAGTGAGTTCAGTCCACACTCAAAGGGAGGAGGGGTATCAAAGAAAGGATTGGTGGGCATGTTTTACATGAACGTCCTTCTCTGTCCTGGTCTTGCACTGAGTCCTGGGTCTCTCGGGTCAGGTGTCCAGGCTTCAGTCGTGTGCCGAAGTGGTGACCACAGTGGTGGGTTGAGGCCTCAGACTCCGGGATAGGGTCAGAGCTTCAGTGATCTGGCATCGGGGAGTGGTCTCCATCCCCATGCACTCCCTGTTTCTATTTCCTACAAAAGGAAGCAGAAGTCCATGGCAGACAGGTGGAGGCCAAGGGGTCTGTGGACAGAATTTATGGAGTCCGTGAACGTAGATGGGGAGAAGTTACTGCTTCATTTTCACAAACTTCTACCTGAAATGGAATGTTTCCCCCCATTTCAAATGTGATCAGCAAAATCACCACAATGCTGGACACACCTTCGACCTCATCACTAATAGCAATTACAGACGCTCTCCTGTGCCACCAGAGAAGTGGCAGAAATTTAAAATGTGACTTGCGCTCGTCGCTCTTACAAATCACTCTTATACAACAGCAGTGGTCGTTAGATCACGCACTGAGTCATTCTGCTTCATAAGCTGGTAAAAAGGTCCAGAGCTTGCTACATCACAAATGAGGTTTTTAAATATTTTGATAACCGTATTTTAATACAGCTGGAGGAGGCCTGCTTCATAGGGCGCTGGTAATAAACAGTTGACTCCTGCTTTCCCCAGTGGGGGCCAGGTGTCCACCGACCTTCCACTGCTCCCTCTCCTTCTAGGGCGAGGTGCTGAGAAAGTCAACTCACCATCCACCCCTGACACTCCCACTCCAGTCTCTCTTTATTTATTTTTTAGGAAAAGTGCAGACAGCAATGAAGGCGAGCAGGCAGGCAGGCAGGCAGGAAGAGAGAGGAGGAAGAAGCACTTTTTATTTTTGTTGAGTTGTTCACACTAATTGTTTTTTCCCGGAACCAGGGACTCGAACCCAGGGGTGTGTGGCCTGTGATCCTTCAGAGACAACTGACTCAACCGCTGCTCCACCAAGACATGCCTCCCTTCTCTGTTTCTCAGCAATGACCCTTTCCCCAGGCCAACCAGCAGACTCCTAATCAGCCTTCAAAACCCATTTTACATACAACAATGCCTCAGACAGTGCTGATCACCCATGACTCTCCCTGCAGGCGTGTTGGGATGGTTATTTCACATCCACACCATCTCCCTCAGGAGGCGGAAAGCTCCCCAGGGGTGGGGGTGTGGGACTCACTTTTGAATCCAATTCCTGGCATATGGCCTGATACCTACAGATGAAATGTTATGCGTTCATGGACTTGGTTGAATAGTAAGTCCATGAAAGACCAGTCTAAGCGCAAACAGCCTGCGGTAGCCGGGCCAGCCCTGCTCTTCCCCAAATAAATGTATCTCTCTGATTCATGCCACTCAGCTGGTGGAAATAAAAGTTGAGGCAGGTGGTGACTTTAGAGTGATTCCTAATAAATGTTTGAGCCTTTCTAATCGCTGCCTATGAAATCATGGTCCCTGCATGGAGGTGGTGTGAAGATCAGAGGTACTGTCTGTGCAAAGTGCCTGATACATTGTATGTGCTCAAGAAAGAGTCTTTAGTAAACTGACGAGACAGCAGAAATTGCTGGCAGAAAGGTATTATAAATTGAGTTCTGTGAGCGTTCAAAGGAGGGAGAAGATGCATCCCATGAGGACGGGGACATGTGGGAATCAGCACAGGAGCTGGGTCCTGGGAGGTAATGGGTGGAAAGAGAAAGGCTATTTCCGGCAACAGATGGACACTTTTTGGGGTTTGACTGAGGCACGTGGTACCAGACAAATAAGCTTCAACCTCTCTGTCCTCCTCAAACTTCTCATTCACACATGATGGAAATGCTGATTGCAAATTGTCTCTTTCCATTCATTGCAGAAACGAGCAAGACATTTGACAAGGCAAATTCATTTCGTTAGCTCTGTTGCTGTGTGTATTTTAAAAGTTCTTTAAAAGAATTGTCCCACAGTCTATAATTCACCCTTTCCTCTTCAGAAGACATAGCTCAACCACAGTGAGTCTAAATTAGGGCAGGCTTTGGAAGACAGGAGTTGACAGCCCCCTACAGGGCCCTCCCACTGTCCCTGTTCCCTTGCTAGAGATGAATGGGGGTGCATGCTGAGCGCTATCACCCTCTCCCCAGGTGTCCATGCAAGGACTCCAGGGAAAGCACTGGTTTTGCAGTTAAAAGCTCTTCCTAAGGTTTAATTATTTGTCCTTTTGCAAATAGGGGAGCCAGGATTCAGGGCCAGGGGCCGGGTGAGTGCAGTGAGGGCCTTGCCTCCAGCTCCAGTCATCAGTGTGACAGTCCCTCCTGCCTCCCTCAGCCCTCTGCCTCACCTGCTCCCCACCCCTGCAGGGGCCAGGGAACTGGAGCCCACCTAAGACCCCCTGGGTTGTGGGACTTGGAATTAATCACCCAGCCCCTTGTGCCTCTGTTTCCCCATTTGTAAAGTGGAGAAGAGGATGAGAATGATGCCAGCTTCACAAGGCAGTGATGAGCCTCTGATGCATTAGTAACTGAAAAGTTCTCACAGCAGTGCCTGGCCCAGAGGCCGCTTGTTCAGTTATAGTTAATATTGTTCATTCGGTATTTATTACGACTACGTTCATTCATTATTATCACTTTTATTATTGGTTCTGTTTCAGTGATCACCCTTCACTGGGCACCGAGTGTCTGCAGAAGCCCAGCCCCGGCTTCAGTAACAGGGACACCAGAATGAAGCGGGAGGCAATCACCCTCTGTCTGATCAGGACCATCACCCTCATGCCATCCACCCAACTTGCAGGAAACGTCTCTCAGTTTTCCACACATGGGCGCCGTCTCCAGGGGCTACTGCCGGCAGGTGCAGTCCTCTGCTTTAGCCCCCCGGGGCTCCGGAATCGCACCCCCAGCCCAGCTGTCAGCAGGAGTCCTGTGGGGGTGTCTGACACGTTTGTATCAAGTGGCAGCCAGAGGGAGACTCCTCTGACAGGTGATCTCTGCCCAGCACCTGGGACCCTCCTGGGTGTCCAATTTCTCCCGGGCTGGGATGGAGCTGGGGGATCCATGGTCACAGGGGGGCTGGACTCTGTCCCCAGCTCCTGGTCCAGAGAGGCAGCTGGGAAAGCCTCCCATGAGCAGTTTCCGGGGTGCCTGCTAGAAGTCAGGGGAGCAAAGCCTGGATAGAGTGGGGGCCAGCCCCTCCTTTGATATTCAGCTCTGATGTTTGCAGATTCTTCCCTCTGTGGAGACCAAGGGAGACGATACCCATCAGAGTTCCCCAAACCCGGGCAGTCACTCCCAGTAAGTGGGCAGTCCTGGAGGTGGTCCTTATGCCCCAGCACCCCTACTCTCTGGAGGCCCAGGTTTCCTGCAGACCTTGCCCTGGTGATGCATGCTCCTGGGGGCTGTTCAGGCCCCTCCTGGTACCAGCTTCGAGAGTGAGGACGGGGAGAGCCTGTGGGTCCTGGGGGTGGAGGGTCAAGGCTGAGGACTCTGGAGACTGTGCGCCAGGGTCTCAGGCCTGCTGGCCACTCTGTCCTTGGTGCAGGAGGCTCTGGTCTTGGCTGTGTCTTGGGCCTGGGGGCGCCAGCCCTCTTCACATGGGTCGAACACTCTTCCTGCTCTTCCTTAGGACCGGGAAGGAAGATCGGCTATGGTCCCATTTTGCAGACAGGGAAAATGAGGTTTAGAGGGTAAGTAACCACCCAGGATGACACAGTTGGAAGTGGCAGGGTCAGGGCCTCACCCAGTACTGTCTGCGAGGAGTTGGATGGGCCCTCCGGAGTCCTCATTCCCCAGACACCTCTGCTCGTGTGAGGCTTAGGGTGAGCGCCATGTTCTAGGGACGAAGGTAAGAGGATATTTAAGAGAGAACTGGGCTGGAAAGGCAGGTTACAGAGGCTTGGAGAAGAGGGCCAGCTGCGCTGGAGGCAGGCGGGGTGGGCAGGACTCGGGGGGCATGTGGTGCGTTGACAGGAGACCATTTGAAGAGTACAAGGCTCGAGTCTGGGAGCAGAAGGAGACACAAGGACAGAGGTTAGAGGTGCTGGGGGTAGCGTGGGACGAGTTACAGTGTCGCTGCAGATGGGGTGCTGGTCAGAATCAGGATCAAGGGCAGAGCCGGGGACACGTGACAGAAGGCTGATGTGAGGTCGGGAAGCGCCTGGTGGAGTCCTCAGGCCCTGTCAGTCCTATGCGGGGTTGACGGGCGTCCACCCAGTTCTGTGTCTGCTCAGGCCTCACAATCTGACTGCCAGGGACTGCGCTGTGTCCTCCTAAGATTAACATGTTGATTCTCGAAAGCCCAGTGTGACTGCACTGGTGACAGGGCCTTTCGGGAGGCAATTAAGGTTAAATGATGTCACAGGGTGGACGCTAGCCAACAGATTCCTGTCCTTGTAAGAAGAGGCATTTCTGTATGTCCTGACTGAGTCGCCCCAGCTGTCCCCTTGGAGACCACAGTCAGTGGTGGCGGGAGACAGTTAACAGGGGACTGAGCAGCTAGCTCAGGGCCATCAGTCCCAGGAGGCCCCCTCCGCCTTCATAAGGTGCAAAGGCCACAAGCTGGGACAACCCACAGACTCTGCAAAGGATGAAAATGTGGCTGTCAGTGGGGTGGCTAAGAGGTCCTGGGACGGAGCCCGGGCCAGAGGGAAACTGGTGAAGGTCAGGGGAGGTCCTGTGGCTTCTCGGTGCCACCAAGTAGTCATCTGTAGGAGGCCCAGCACCGGGAGTCGGTGACATGAGCACCCTGACACACACATCACCCGGCCGAGGGTCGGCCCTGGTCTGCCTGGGTCCCCTTTCGTCAGCAGGCCCGCAGCTCCTGTGGCCGGTGCGCCCCCGTCAAGCCAGACAGCAGCAGCCTGCCCCGCAGTGTCCCAGCAGCCAGGCTGGACTCCAGCCCAGTCAGCAAACTTGACCTTGACCCAGGTGGGCTAAACCCAAGCCTGGACTTTTTTTTTTTAAAAGAAAGGTGAAGTCAGAATGAAGGCGAGCAGGCAGGCAGAGAGAGGAGGAAGAAGCGTTTATTTATTTTATTTAGCTGTTCATCTTGGCTGCTCCCCCGGCTCTGGGAAGTGAACCGGCTCCTTGGGATGTGTGTGGCCTGCGCCCAGTGGATTTAACCACTAAGTTAAGCTACCTGGGCACACCAGGCCTGGACATTCTTGATCCTGAATGACCTGCTGGACAACCGACAGTGACCTCGGTCCTGGAGCCCCAGCCGCCCCTGGCCGGGGGAGGAGGGTTCTCAGCTCAACTGGGCCCCCAAAGCCAGACCGGCCGGCTTCCCGAGTGTCTGGTGAGGGTCTGCTGTGATCAGTCACTCTGCTCACATCCCTGTGATGCTAGGAAAATGAACACACTTTCCTGAACCATCTGCCACCCTCCAGCCAGCTGCCTGCTCCTTTTCTGGAAGGTTCCTTCCTTTAGAGCGCTCTGGGTCCTTGGACTTCTCTCTCGGCCTCTGCGAGGTCTTCTCTGCCTCCAGCCTTTAACCGGTGCTTCCCGGGGAGTGTCCGACCTCCTGCAGTCAGGATGCTGGAGGGTGAAACGTGCAGATTCCTGGGCCCCCTGCAGGTGGCAGCTCTTGGGAGTCTGCATTCAAGGCTCTGCTTTCAGGGTGAGGCTGAAACTCGCAGGCGTTGAGGGCCGTGTCTGGGACGTGGTGCCCCAGGCAGGACCACGCTTCCCTTCCCACCCCACAGTCCCCGACCTGCCCCCTGCGGCCCCCACACCCTGTCCCCGTCGGAATCTGTTGGGCATCAGACAGTGAGGTCTGCATGTCTGTGATCTTTCTGTGGCAGCTCCAGTGAGTGACCGGAAACCCACGAGGTACCGTCTGAAGTGCTGTCATCAGACGGCCTCCCTGGTCAGACCCAGGTGGGGGAGCCCTTTCCTTGCTCATTCGGGTGGTGGGGATTCAGTCCCGGTGACTGCGGGTGGGGGTCCCTCTTCTCTTGCTGGCTCTACACCGACGGCCGTCTCCCCTCCAGAAGTTACCAGCACGTCCCGGGCTCAGGACCCTTTTCTGCAATGTCAAAGCCAGCAGCAGTGCTGGCTGAGGCTTAAACACCCTAAAATCGCCACGAGTAGTTGATTGGGGCCATTTTCACAAATGACCATGGAACGTGGCCTCGCTTATGTGGAGAGCCTGGGAGGGGTGTGGGCAGGGGACACAGATGACCAGAGGACAGGCCCATTCCGGAAGGGCAGGGGCTTCTTTCTGTCACCAGCACAGGGGACAGTGACATCGGGCTCCGCGAGCCCTGCCAGGAGCCGCCACGAAGGTGCACACAGAAATAAATTCTTAGCGTTGGCACTTTAATCTCCTCCTTTTCTCTCAAAGCTCCAGACTGAGCAGCTGTTACCAGAAGGGATCTGCAGAGCAGGGGGAGACAGGGCTGGGGTGGGGGCAGCGGGGGGGCAGCAGTCACCCACGTGTAATTGTCAACATGCTTCCAGTTTCTGTAAGCTCAGTGTCCTCACATCTGCCTTCCAGGTGCTGACACCCTTGCTCTGGACCAGTGGATGGCTGGCCTGAGTCCCTCATCTTGGCCCCTGTCCCCGCTCACCGTCTCACCCCCTCACGGAGAGGGCTTCACTCAGGGGCACACTTTTCAAACACAATCCCACCAATCCAGAGCACACACCCAGACACCTCCGGGCCACGACTCACCTGCCATATCACCAGGCCCAGGTATCAGACTACGAGGGACAGCCCTTTTGTCCCAGAGCCCGCTGGAATTACTCAGGGTCCATGCCTAAGCCTGCTCACCCAGCCTCGTCCATCTCTTTTTGTGGAAGCCATGGGAAGGCACTGTCCAACGTCCCTCCCCTCTCTCTGCCTCCTGACCACCCTGGGCTTCCCCTCAGGCCCCTCGCGCCCCAGTGTGTGTGCACACGTGTGTGCGTGTGCATGTGTGTTTGCATGTGTGTGCATGTGTGTGTGTGTGTGCTCCCTCTCCTGGCACTTCATTAACTCTTTTCAGTGGCAGTCCTTCCCATATCACCACTGTTTTTCTTAATACACTGTATTTCATTTATTTGTTGACGTGAACATAGTCTCACATTTGCATTGTCTTCAGGATGAAAGAGCTGAAGCTTAGAACCGGATTGCTGGTCTTTTCTCTTCTGAGCTCGGCCCAGTTCAGGCTGTTTGCCTCTCTTCCTGGCCAGTTCTGCTCCATCTGCAGTTGGGCTCAACGCACTCATCTCTGCACAATCTTCTCTGTGGTTTTAGCCCCTTTCCAGAAAGTGGGTTGAGTCTGCCACCATAGACACTCTGCTTCCTGTCAGAATGCACTTCCCTGGGCACACGGAATACTTCTCACGCGGTGTCACTTTGTGGGGTTCATACCACATTTCTTACAGAAAGTACGATGGGTTTTAGGAACATTCTCTGTGTTTACAAGAGTGTTATCAGCAAGAAAAGAGGCTGGAGTGGAAACAGAAGCATCATACATTATATCTTCAAATCATAGCAAACATCCAGATTTCCTGTCATGAATGCCTCTCCTTTCACCTGCTCATTGATCCATCCATCTAATCACCCATGCACCCATCACCCATCCATCCATCCGTCCATCACCCATTCATCTATCCATCACCCATCCATCGATCCACTTGTAACCCATCCATTCATCCGTCACTTATCCATCCATCCACCCATAACCCATTCATTCATCCACCCTCCATCACTCATCCATCCATTCATCCATCCATCCACCCATCCACCCATAACCCAGACATTCATCCATCCATTACCCATCTATCCATCCACCCATCACTCATCCATTCACCCATCATCCATCCATCATCCATCCATCCATTGACCCATCACCCATCCATCCACCCACCTATCCATTCATCCATTCATCTACCCATCCATCCATCACTCATGATCTGTACACCTACTCATCCATCCATCCATCCATCCACCACCTACACATCCATTCACCCACCCATCCATCCATCCATCCATCCATCCATCATCATTCATCCATTCAAGGTTTATTGAAAATATGGTAGTTTGAAAACATCTTCCATTTGCACTATCTCTTACATTTAGAAACTTTTCATTTTACTGTCATCAAATATGTTTGTCTTATTCTGTATAATGCGTGCTTTCTGGAGCTTACCAAATCCTCCTTTTAGCATTGTAAAGATGGTCTCATGTTTTTTCCTAAACATTTTTAAAGGCTGGTTTTCATAGTTAAGTCTTTAATTCATTTGGAACTTATTTTGATATATATTAATATATTATTATACATTTAATATATATTTTAATATATAGCAAAAGATAAATACTGATTGTGAGTTTTCCCGTGTGAGTGACCAGGTATCCTCACCCTACTTATTGTACTGCTCACACTTCCAAGTTTCCACAAACTCATCCGTGGCTTCTGATTTCCCCACTCTATCCTATTGGTCTCTTTGTCTCAGATACAAATTATACTAAAACAGTAACAAGACACTGCTTCATATCCCTTAAAGCATATATTTACACCTGGAAAGACAAGTCTCTCATTTCTCTCCTTCAAAACCGTCTGACAGTTCTGGGACTGTCCCGTGCAGACCCGGCGGCAGGTGTGGTGGGCCGCGGGAGGAGGCAGCAAACCAAAAACGCTAAGACAGCAGGAGGGATGCAGCCTGGGCAATATCAAGGCCACAGTATCTGCCCTGGGCCACCTCCAGACACCCACAAGAAACACCGTTTGTTTTAAGTCTGTCAATTTACATTGACCAGATGCAGCCAAGTATTTATCCTAAGTAATTTCTTTCTTATTTATTACATTAGCTGAAGATCCTAGCAAAATACTGAATCATTGACAGAGTAGGCATCCTTATCTTGTTCTCAGTTTTAGGGAAAACAAGTAGATTGCCATTAAGTATGATGCTTTGGGGCCAAGGTGGGGGTTAGCTGTTTCTTACTGGTTTAAGACAATTTTCCTCAATTCTCAACTTGCTGAGAATTTTCTTTCAAAGCAAACATGATGAATATTACCCTTTATTAAATGCCTCCTTTGCCTCTAATAAGATGATCATATCTTCATTTTTTTTAATGTGGTGCATTACTTTAGCAGATATTTCAGTATTAAACTGTCTTTATACTCCCGAATTAAAGACTATGCTCATGATGAAGTACTTATATTTAGAGCACTGGATTTGGTTTGCTAATTTTGATTTAGGATTTGTACATCTGTGTTCCTATTTTCCTTGCAGGTACTGTTCTTCCCTGCTTTCTGCATCAAAGTCCTGCTCTCCTTATACAGAATTAAGAACCCACCTCCCCACCTCCTTCTAAGAAATTTTGATGGAATAATTTGTATCTGATGGGGCCTATGTGCTTCGTGAAGTTTTGATAAAACTGGCCTGTAATATTGTCCATTTTGGTGCTTTTTGCAAGTAGATTTTTGACTACTGATTTAATATCCCTAATGCTTATGGATTTTTTAAATTACTTGTTGAGATCGTTTTGATCACTTCTATTTTTCTATGCATTCCTTTATTTCATGTTTTTAAGTTTCTTGACATAAATTGTTCATAGTGCTCTTTCAATTTTCTTAAAGAATTCTGCTATGTTATGTGCATATATATGCTTTCCTTTGCATTTCTGACAATATTCATTTGTCATTTGCCTTTTTGGTGTGATCTTTCTTTCCAAAAGTGTATTTTATTTTGTTTCCTGAAGAATCAACTTCACACCAATTAATTCTTCTTTTGTATATTTTCTGTTTCACTAATTTCTGTACTTATCTTTATTTTTTCTTTTCTCGCATTCTTTTAAATAATTTCTCTGGTTTCCTCTCCCCCCACCCTCCCCCATTTTCTTGTACTGAATGTTGAGTTGATGAATTTTCATGATTATTGGCCACTGAGTGTTTGAATTACTTGCATTCCTGTTTCAGTCATTCCCCCTGTTTGGAATTGTAGTTCTTTCATTTTCTAAGGACCCAAACATTTTTGCTATGCTTCACCATTTGAATTATTTAGAAGTAGGCTTTTTCATTTCCAAACATTTGAGATGACTCCTTTTATTATTCAGTTTCAGGAGGTGAGCTGTATGGTATCAATCCTCTCAGTATTTGCTGAAACTTTAGGAAGTGCCAGAGGGGTGTCTGAGAAGAGTGTTTAGTTTCTTTTATGTGTCGATTAAGCTGGTTATGTGGTTCAAATCTTTTTTCTTATTAATTAAGTGACAGCTTTCTGGCAGAGAGCTGTTGACATTTCCATTGTGACTGTGATTTATTAGTTTTACCTGCAGCTTTTTTTTTTCTTTCTTTTTGAGACCAAATAGGCACTCAGAGAGTCAGCGTTAGCAGATCTTCTTGCAGAATTATTTCGTTTAATATTGAGCACATGCTTGCTTTTTATCTGAATGATTCCTTTGGTGGGAGTACTAGCAGTGCTAGAGCAGCTTTCTTTTGTATGTGTATTTTTAAAACCTTTATTTATTTTCAAACATTCTGTATGGTTTGAGTTGAGTTGCATATTAAACCTCTTTACACAGAGGGAGTGTTTTTCTTCATCCAATCAGTCTCTGTCAATGAATAAGAAAGTTTAATTTATTTACTATTATTGTAATTATTGATGTATTTGGACTCCCATTTATTACCTCACTTACTATATCTTTCCTCTTATTTTTCCCTCCCATATTGCACATTATTGTTGGCTAGCATTTGGGTTTTCTTTTTTAACTCCCTTTATTATTGCAATGATTAATATTGCTAGTAATTATGGTCAGTGCTTTTTAAGTTGATTATCATGAGAGTCCTGGATTACACTTCCACTCCCACTGAATTTCTTCAGTGAGGACCTGTGACTAGTGAGCTCTCCTGGTCTCTGTCTGAAATGTCTGTCACAAAGCTCACTTGTGGATGGTGGCTTAGCTAAGCACACGCCTGCAGGTCACGGGCACCTTCCCTCAACACCTTGCAGCCATTATGCGTGAGTTCCGGGGTATCCAGTGGTGCAGCTGAGAATCCTGTCACTCCACCATCTTTCCAGCTAGCTAGTCTCGTCTCTCCGGTTTCTGTGAATAACTCTAGGTCTCGGAGATCCGCTGCTTTCTCCACGCTGTGTCTGGATGTGTCTTTATTTTCATGTGTCCCGTGACTCATTTCTTCCGTGGTGGAAAAATCCTGCTATGTCGTCTCTTTTGGATTTGCTGCTCCCTCATTGTCTCCGTCTCCTTCTAGAACAGCTGTAAGATGTCTTCACCCTGCTCATTCTTCTCCCAGTGTCTTAATTGTGTCTTCGTATTTTCACATTTTTTGTCCCTTTATGTCTCTGTGCTGCCCGCTGGCACATGTTCCTTCTGTGTCTCTAGCTCTGTTTGTATTGTCAACTCTGCTATTTATCTCACAGTTTAATTTACAGTTTCAGCGACAATGCCTCTTACGTCTAGACGTCCTGAAGTTTTCTCTTTTGGGTCTGCTGGCTCTCTTTCCAAAACGTCCTCTTCTTTCATCGCCGCAATTCCCTCGTTTATTTTCCACACTTTCTAAACACTTTCGAGTCCCATTCAGAGGTTCTTAGTTTCTGCTACTTGCAGACAGACGAGGTGTCCCTTGCTTTCCCACGTCCGCTTCAGGGTGGTTCCCTTGCACCCTCGTTGTCGCCTTTCCTCATGTGTTCACGTGAAGCCTGCGGCCCCGCCCCGGGGGGTCCAGCGAGCGCCAGGCCGCGACCTGTCCCCGGAGAGTGTTTGCCTCCGCCAGGCCTCGGGTGTCTGAACGTTCTAGGCCAGCGCTGACAGCGCCCCGTGACTTGGGCTTCTTCCGCGGGTAACACCGCACTCTGCTCCCGACTTTGGCACGAGCCTGGGGTTTTGATTTCTGCCTGTGGCTGTTTTTTCGATCTAGGTCTCGAAGTCCCTGGTCTCAGAGGGAGAGTTTCCTTCTTCCTTTGCACCATTTTCAGAGCAGCAAAAACAGCGCTTGCGAACACCAGACTTTAAGGGGCGGGGTGGGGGGTGCTCCTGTCTAACTATCCCAACCCGAGGGAGCGTGAGATGTCCCCTTTGTCCCCACATTAAAACCTCAGTCCACCCCAAACCACCCATCACCCATAGATGAACCGTAGTGCCGTGAGTCAGGGTGTCGGCCTCTGCTTGCCTGCTCTGGCCGGGAGCTCTTCCCAGTCCCGGGAGTTCCCTGTCTTTGGAGTCTGACTCTCCCGCTCAAACGCAGGTGGTAGGCTGCTGTATTTATTATTCTTTTCTTGTTTTGCTCATCTTGGCTCTATAAGAGGAGAGACAGCCCCCCATTACTTGGTCCTCATGTGGCTAAAGGCCTTCTTACCCTCCCGTCACCCTCCCGCCACCCGGTTTTAACAGCCACCCTGTCCAAGATCCCATGGACAGAGGAGTGAGGAGGTGGGACAAGGACCAGTGGGGGGGGAGGAGAAACTCAGAGAGGAGCTTGAATAGCCTGAGTGACCTCCCAGCGGTGTCCACAGGGGTGGGCTTGGGGTCGGAGAAAGGCTTCCTCACACAGACACTGGGCTGTGTGGTCTGAGGGACCCTGTGTCTGTCTCTGGTCTCTACAACTCAGCACCACCCTGTGGGGTAGAGCTGTGCTGCTGGTGGCCAGCACCACGGTCTGCCCATGAGCCACTTGCTGGGCAGGGCCCGTCCTGCAGTGATCAGCCCCAGAGCACCGCGCGTCCTGGTGAGGAACCCCACGTGCCAGTCACAGCAGAGGGGCCCTGCGGGGTGAGTGCCCTGACAGAGAGACCCCAGAGCCGTCACCTGTCCACGTGCACCACCTGGAGGTGGGTCCTCACCAGACACGGGATCTGCCAGCACCTTGACCTTGGAATCCAGCCTCCAAACAGGAAATAAATGTCAGTGGTTAGGAGTCCTGCAGCCTGTGGTTTTGTTCTTGCAGCCCCGATATTGAGGCGGAGAGGCTGTTAGACTAGTTCTCTTGCCATCTGTATTTTGACTAATGACCTGATGCCATAGAGGCCGTGACCACCCATAGAGGTGATGACCGCCCTCCCCGGAAGTCATCACCCCACCCGCTCATATGCACGATTTTCAGTGGGGATGAAGGAGAATCTGATCTGTTCCTGTCTCTAGGAGGGGCCAGAAGGCGAGGAGGAGGACATGGTTCTGGCAGGGCTGCTGCTCTGAGTCCCACCTCCCCTCTGCTGGTGGAAGGACAAGGAGCCATCCTTCCAGCCATGTGAGAACTCACAGGAAGGGGGACTTGAAGTGTGCCCCCACAGTTGAGAGGTACAAAGGAGGTATGCCTGGCCCAGCCAGGGGTGGGGTTGGTGGTAAGGAACTGGCCCTGTTGCCTGGATGGAGAGCACCTGGGGGCTGGGAGGACGGCCTGGCTCAGGTAAAGTCCAAGCAGGCAGGTGGGGGTGCGGCTGGGGCAGCTCAGGAAAGAATTCTTGAGGCATTAAGTGGTGCGGTTCATAGGTTTATTATAGAAAAAAAAGCAGAAGTATGAGATAGAGTGCTCATGAGCAGAAGGAGCTGCGCTGAGGACTGGCGGAACAGCTGGAAAGCTGCCCTGCCCGGGCACAAGCAGAGGCTTTTTGGGCAAGATCTCGATACATTGTAGAATGAGAAAGGGTGCTTTGATCATCAGAGACCAAGCAGTTGCTGTGGGCGGTTTCAGATGAGATAAGAAGGGAACTCACAGAATTTTGTGGAAATATTGACCCTGATGCCAGTGTGATCTAGAGAGGCGCTTGTGCCTCTTGGTTCTCTCATTGGGACTGAATTTGCTCCATCTCACCAGCTCCCTGCTGATTTTGGAAGCTGGCAGCAACGCGGAGGAGACTGTAGATATGCAGCATCCCATGCTAACTTTCCCCTAACTGGAGCGTTGCTTGTGGACCAGGAAGAACCCACGAGGGGCCACCAGGGATCTGATCAATGGAGGGCCTGATGGCAGCAGGCCCAGCAAGATGCTGGAGCAGCTGGTGGAGGGCCAGCCCCAGTGGGTAGTCACATGGGACCACTTGGGATTTGAGGAGCACTCCCAGGGTCTCAGGAACCCCAGGGTCTGGCAGGGAACTTTTCAGGAAGCATCAAGTCCAGGTGCAGAAGTCATCCAGGTAAGTGAGAGTATCCAGTTACCTGCCTCCTTCCCGCCCCCTCCTGCTAAATCCAAGGACTGGAGCTGTAGGCGAGATATCACCCCAAGTCTGCTTGGGGATGTGACTCATGTCACTGACTGAAGAGTCTAAGGGTCAAGTCAAGTATGTGCTTGTGACCTCAAGTGGTCACTTGAGTCATTTGCTAGTGTCTTCATTCAGGATGAGAGAAGATGAGTTTGTGTCCCCCATAGCAGAGGCAGCTATCAAGGCCAGTGTGCACAGAAGCAGGACTGGGGGTCGACACCCACATGTTAATGGTGGCTAGGGGCCGGGGGTGGAAGTTGTGGTTGGCTTTGCTCTTAAGGAGAAGCTGCCCCAAGATGTTCAGAACAGATCTCCTCAAGTGGTGTCACTTGACACACAGGTTATTTGGAGCTGAGGTCAGTCATGGCCTTCAGGCTCACCAGAAACATTTATCACTGCTTTAACTACCTAGAAGAATGGAAGCTGGGAGTCTAAGCCAGAAATGGGTCATTACCAGAAACAGCCTTTGTGTCTGGGGGCCCCATCAGCATCCCATTACAAATATCCCCATCACCTGAGTCACACTTTTCTAACATTATGTAAATGCCCCCGGTAAGTCCCCTTGAATCCCCAGGCCCCGTCCCATCCCTTAGTCAGGAGACAGACCCCATTTTTCCCTCATTGTCCTTGGAATCCCTGTACATCCATGATTAATTCCTTTTTCTCCTGTGAATCTGTCTGGTGTTAATTTGATTACTCGAGACCAGCCTGAAACGAACCAGAGAGGTGGGAGGACATGTCTCTCCAGCTGACACTTTATGACTTGTGTTTTTCTCTATTTTCTATTTTTTCTGCTGAATCGGAGCAACTTATGTAATGGGGAAAAGTACTTTTTTGGTTTTTTTGGTATAGAAAGGGATGTCTGCAGAATAGAGAACTTTTCTTTGCTCTGGAGACTTGTTATGAAACAGGCAAAGTTGGATTACCATTCTGCCTGCTTGGAGGAGCCAAGAAAAAGAGTGAAAGAAGGGGTACCTCCCCCTCAAGATGGTCTCCTCATTATCCTGCTTTCGAGCAGCGTTTTTTCCCTGCCCTGGCCTCCCTCACAGGTGCAGAGCCTGAGAAAGAAAATTTGAGATAGAAAATAGTGAATTAGAGCTGGAGATGGTGGGGAAGTAGAAGAAAATAAACGCCACCGTCTCTGGCCTTTCTCAAGGGCCCGGGTTAATTGCCGTGCCTGGAACCGTATAGGGGACCCACCAATCCCGCTCCTCCACCATGCCGGGCAGCTCTGGAACCTGCCTTAATTAATAGCCACGGCTCTGGGTCACTCATCAGTCATCTGAACTGTTCTCCTGGAAACAAAGACCCATTCGGAGGTGCCGGGCTTCCGGTAATTTCTTTCCTCTATCTATTTGTCTGGAGAAGAGTTCACTGAATCACCGCACGCACAGCCGATGAATTCCATGTCAGGATCACAGAAGCCCTGGGGGGCGGTTGCCGTAGTGATGGGGGATGGTTCTTCCCATTAATTTGTAGAGAATAATGATGGATGATGTCTCAGACCCTCCACAGGAAGCCTGAGCTTAAAGCGACCTCGGTCTCTCACATTGTTGGAGCGAGGGAGCCGGAACCCGTGTGGTCAGTGCAAGGGCAGATTAGGAAAGTCGCCCCAGACCTCTGGGGGTCCCACTGGGCCATGTTCCCTGCTCCCCGTTCTTCCCAACTGGTTTGCACTGTGCCTCCTGCTCCCAACTCTCCTGGGAGGTGGTGCCCAGGAGTGAGCTGGGCATTTAAACCCACAAACATCCCCCATCCCAAGGGATGAAATGTGAGGCAGGGGCTCTCTCAGTCTGGAGGAAGGCGAAGTGGGGAGGGCCCTGCAGCCACGGTCAGTCTTGCACTTAGTGGTGGGTTTCCTTTTATCTGAGGATGAAGCAAAGTAGAGCTGCCGCTCAGAAAACACTTCCTGCCTGGGATGCTGCTAGAAGCTGAGGGGAGGAGCTGGGCAAGACTGAGGATGCCTCGCCCTGGAGGTGCTACCTGAGAGCTGGAAAGTGCCCCCACACTGCCACCTAAAGTGCCTTCCTAATGAAACAGCAGGAGCCTTGTTCTGGCTCAAAGCAACATCAGCTGCTGCCCCTCCACTTGCAAAGCTGAGGCCCATGGAGGCCACAGGAGCACCGAGTAAGGGAGCGGGCAGAGGATGGGCCGTCTCCCTCGCCCTGACTCTGGCTTGTTCTTATTTCTTCGGTTTTTCCCAGCCGCTGGGGTATTTTATCCACAGAATTCTGACTTAAGCAACGTGATAGAAAGGAAAGACTTGCTTGGTCCCAACTATCATCGAGCAGTTGTGACTGTGGTCACAGCAGGTGCACGATGCCTGTCCCCAGCCCCCGAGGATCACCGAGACTGTTAAGACTTGCAGACAGAGGTCACCTGAGTGTGGAGCTGCTTTGTGCCACCAGGGATAGCTGAGGGCACCCTGACAAGGGAGCAAAGGGGGCCTTCTTATCTTAGTGCTTTGGGGAAGATGTTAGAAACTAAAGGTGGCTGAGCTGGGTGGGCATTAGCAGAACAGACAGATGAGGTGGGAAACAGCAATAGGAAGCTGCTGCATCACTTCGAGCTCGGCTTTAATTCTGAAGCCAAGGGGCCCCCGTGGGGAGCCCAGGACAAGAGCACAGGGAGGGGCACAAACCGCGGGCTGTTGGGGGGCTTACAAGCTTTAAGTCAAGCTCACAAACCCTTCAATACAACATGGTCTAGTCGTTCTATTACCACCCCCATGGCGCACCTTCATACACCTCAAGGCCAGGTTCAAGTTCAGGATTTTCGTGCTGCCAGAGGTCTCTGCTGGAACAGGGGCGTTAGGAGAAGGGTCGGGCCTTCCCTTTTCTGCCCCACCCAGCCCCACATTCCAGCTTCATCCACTCCCCTGGCAAGCATGGCTGACACTTGGTGTTCACAGTCTTCGGGGCGAGGGAACTGGGGGGACACACTGTGTCATGGATTCTGTGTAATCCAGAGTGTATGCGTTTGTCCCCTCTTCCTGCGCTCTTGGGATTTCCCAACTGATAGGAGTGTCTGTTATTCATGGGGGCCCTTCTGGTCACCCCTGATAGTTGGTGCTAACGAGAGTTCTCAGATGTGGACCAGCCAGAAAGACCAACCACGAGATGGGGGCACGGGCCTTTAGCCGGGCTTGTTTTCTTTTCCTTTAGAGGAAAGGTGCAGGTAGGAATAAGGCGAGGAGGCAGGTAGGTGGGAAGAGAAAGGAGGAAGAAGCATTTTTCATCTGGTATTGATTTTCGTTGTACATCTTGGTTGCTCCCTTCGGTGCCTGGCCTCAAACCCGGGTCCTTGGGATGCGTGTGGACCGCACCAGCCAGAGGTGTGGACATAGCAGCTGCTCTGCCAGGGCGCCCAGCCCAGCTTTGGGGAAGGGGAGGGTCTGGAGTTCTGCCGTCGTTAACGAGATTCCAGCGCAAACCTCGGGCCCTGAGTGCAAACGTGCCTCCCTGGCTGCTGATACTCTGAAGTGGTCACAAGCCACGTGCCGGGAGGGTGACACCCCCAAGGTGACAAAAGCTGCCCTTGGCGCCTCCTTGGACCTCACCCTGCATGGCTCCCGATGGCTAGCTCTGACTATGTCCTTCGGGCAGCGCTCACTGTGCTGAGAAGGTTAGTACTTTTCTGAGTTCTGGGAGCAGTTCTAGTGAATTATTGAACTGAGAGGGTGGTGGGCACCCCTGAATTTGCAGCCAAGTAATCAGAAGGGAGGGTGGCCCAGGGACCCCAAAATTGCAGCTGGTGTTGGAGTGGAGGCGGCCTTGTGAAGGACGGGTCCTCATCGGTGGAATGTGTCCCAACTCTGAAGGGATCCCCAGAGAAGGGTCAGAGGCGGGCCCTGTGAAGTGTGAGCCCAGGCCCGGCTCCTCTGCCTGGATTTGAAGCAGATGAGTGTTAAGGGACGGTGTGTTGGGTCACTCACTCTGGGACAGGGCAGGCATGGGAATGTCAGAGCAAGCCGGCCCAGAGGCCATAGAGTCTGGACAAGGACGTGAGTGCAGAGACCAGGGACGCTAAGGGACACCCAAGGCTCTGCTAACCCGTCACACGGGATAATCTGGGGTCCTCCCCCAAGAGGCCAGCTGGTCCCCTGGCCCTGGGGGTTGAGGGCATCTCAGCGCCCCTGTAGCTTCCTCTTGCAGAAATGCAAATAGGGCCGCTGTCTCCAGTGTCCTGCCAGCTGTCCCTTGTGGTGTGAGATGCAGCTGGACCAAGCCCGCCGTGACCTGTAAGCACCAAGGCGCCACCCAGGGCCTTTCCCCACTCTTCCCAGACTGGAGCACAAAAAGAAGTGAAAAATCAGATTTACCCAAAAAAGGAAGCACAGAAAGTGCCGATTTGCATTAGAATGATTTCTTTTTATTTCACTGAAAGTTTCCCTTTTAAGGAGCAAGCATCCCCGACACCGGAAATAGAATTCAACTCGCAAAATCCCCATCACTCTGGCTTTTCAGGTTCCAGGCACCCTCTGCTGCACCGGGGAATAATTTCTGGGAGGTGGAAGACACTTTCCTCTTACCCATCCGACAGCCATTGAGCGAGTCCCAAGAAGACAGACGTGGTTCTTCCCAGGTTTTCAAAATCCGTCGCCATTTCGACCACGCTGTCAGCGGGTGTATATTTCTGCAGGACTTTCTGCTTCTGCTCATGACGTTTTATTCCTTTCAATAAAGGGCCATTGTTAAAGGCATAACCGAATGAGACTTAATGTTTATGGTTGTTTGGTGAGGCTCCAGAGACACTGGTTCCCGAGTCTCGGGGCGGGGATCCCGGGATGACACAGAGGGACCTGGCGCAGCTGAGCCCCGCGTGGAGCGCTCATGGGCAGCCACGGCCCGGACCGGCCCCGCATATCCCTCCGGAAGTGCATGCTCTGGTGAAGGGGAGCAGGGCCTGGCTTTGGGGTCCAGAAAATACAGCAGGGTTCCGGTTCTGGGATCCATTTAAACAACGAGCAGTGAGCACACGCGGAAGGTCTCATCGGCGTGACTCCTGATTCACGAGGCGGAGGCACTTGTCTGCCAGGCCGGTGCCCTCACTCCGGATGGCCAGGCTTCCTTTCCAGAAGAGCTGAAACTGTCATCGTTTCCCTTTGGTCACAGGTTTAGCACGAGTCACTCTATTTTGGGCCTGCTGCTTTCACAACCCCGGGGCTGTGACACCCCTTAGTCCTGGGTCACTCAGGATCCAAAGGCTTCTCCCGAGGAGCCCGCGTCCTTCCATGTCCTTCATCACAGGACTGGCCCCCCAGCCCCCATCTGCCCCCGTCATTCTGGGAGGGTGTAACACAGGTCAGGGGGGCTTCCCAATGACAGAGACTTCTTTCTCACAGCTGGGAAAGCTGCCAGATGAGATCAGGATGCCGGCTCGGTCAGGTCCTAGAGAAATTAGAATCTAGAGAATTTGAGACCAAACGTACCATTTTGAATGGGACAGTACCTTTTTTTTCCGTCATATTTCCTGATCACCCCATTTTTAGTAAAACCAGGCTGTCATTAATGCAGGGCAAAAGGGACAGTTGCATTGCCCCAGCCTAGCCTGTTGAGGGGCCCAAAAGCAGCTCCCCCTTTTACCCTGCATTAAAGACAGCCCTTGCCAGCTCTGACTGCGACAGGGCGTGACCGCGACTACTGTTCCCTGCCCCTTGTGAGGAAATAGGAGCCTCTGGAAGAGGATTCCCCCCACACCATGTGCCTGTTTCTTCAAAGGGAGCAGAACGCCGCGGGGGTCTAGCTGCAGGTAAACACTCTGGGGGATACCTCCGGCACAGTGGGGTATCTCTGGCACTGTGAGGGTTAGTGTGTGTTTCTGGCACTGAGCTGACTAAAGCAGCATGTG
Source organism: Solenodon paradoxus (assembly GCA_004363575.1). Classification (NCBI taxonomy): domain Eukaryota; kingdom Metazoa; phylum Chordata; class Mammalia; order Eulipotyphla; family Solenodontidae; genus Solenodon; species Solenodon paradoxus. The sequence goes on from RJWH01002126.1 coordinate 26,524, forward strand.
TCTTAGGCAGGGCATTTAGAGTGAGGCTTATAGGGACACTAAATTTGGTCTTTGCCTAAGGTGCCAAAATTTCTTACACTGGCCATTTGTGTGATATCTTGCTGTCATTACCATGTGATCGATCACCAATCAGCATCACAGAGCACTTACTTCTTGTTGGCCTGGCTTCTCTGTTCCTGCTCAGATTGCTCTGCCTCCTCCTCTCCCCTTAGCTGCCAGCACATAACCCCACCCGTTTTGCATTAATGCCACTCACGAGGGCCCCACCCTCATGATCTAATTGTCTCCCAAATGACTCACCTTCGCACACCATCACACAGATTAGGGTCAGCATATGAGTCTGGAGGCAAGACAGCCAGTCCGTCACAGTCCCTGAACGCAGTTTGTAAAGGTCTGAAGTCCTGGTTCCTGCAAAGCGCCTGTGACTTCTCCCAGGAGCCTCTGCCTCCGCCATCTGGGGCAGCAGCAGAGGGGACCTGGGGTGAGAGTGCTGGCCACAGTGGCCCCTGGAACTGAACAGTCCCCTTGGCCCTCCTGGGGAAGGGTGACCACTGGGCTTCAGTGAAAAGGAGCAAGAGATGGGAACTAGTCTGACAAATCTGAGTCAAGGTCAGGGGCTGGAAATGTGCAGAATAAACGCACAAATAATGCATTTAAGTTCCACACCGGAGTCTGGCACAGCCCGTCTCTGCAAACTCAAACTCCAAGCAAACAAGCGACGGGGGATGTCTGAGTCAGAACCCAGAAGAGTCTCAGAGCCCCGTTCTGATTCCCATCTTTGGACTCTCCTCCTCAGGCTCATGTGCGCCTGGGCCTGATGAAGCCAAGAACCATCTTGATGGGGACGTGGGGGTGTCCCAACATGGGCTCAGGCACTCTCCTGCCAGTTCTGCTGTGTCCCACCCTTGCCATAGGGGTGGGGCAGCAATGAGTTTTCTCGGTGCGGAAAGGGTCATTGTCCACATCAGGGACATCAGAGGGGCTGGACAAATCTTAGGGTCCATGGGAGGGTCACTCCTGCTAACAGCTGATGGGTGTGGCCTGCGGGTGGGGGTGTTGCTGTGGGCTTGGGGAGCAGGCTGGGGTGTGTATGTGTATGTGTGGGGGTCTGAACCAAAGCGCCTCCACCCTGGACAGCGCCCTCCTAGGCCTGACCACTGATCGCTCCCTTTCCAGGTAGATAGTCAAAACTGGTCTGACTCGGTCATCTCTGCACTACCTGGTCATAAAGAAAGTCTTCATCTTTGGAAGAACAAAGGGGCCTCCATCATACCTCCTTGGACATTGGGGTCACTTAGTTAACTAATAAGGAAAGCTCATCCTTGGGAAGGCGTATGAAGACCCTTTAACTCTGAGCATGTGTGGATCTCACCTTCAATGGAGTCCTGACCTCCAGCTCTGGTGCCGAGGACCCTGTCTGGGAGGCAACCTAGTGAATGACTATTCGATCTTACGGACATGCCTGCTTATTCTTTACACTCAAACCACCTTCTCTGTGGGAATGTGTTTGCTCCCACAGCCCAACAGCGTGTGAGTGTGTGTGTGCATGTTAGAAGCAGCTCATCATCTGTCATTCAGGCATAAATTTATACTCTGAGTCCTTCAAGGCTGATGTAAAAAAAAAAACAGCTTTCTAGGGGGAGGTGGGCAAATCTGGTGAAAGTGGTAAACGACAAGGTGAAAGATAGAATCAGGATTTCCATTTCTTAATGTGGTATGTACAGATGTCTCCACAAAATGCGCAGCTGATACATAATACTAGGACGCAACGTTACTTCAGTAAATGGTATTTTTAAAAGCGGCTTTATTCGCTATAATTGCCACACACTCAACGACAAAGGTTGGTGGTTTTCTTGTAAACACACATGACACGCTTGGCACAGCCCAGACGGGGACGCCATCGCCTCCCCCAGGCCTTCCCAGGCCCCTGGAGGACCCGGCTCGTGACCCATCCCGCCCCCGCGAGCCCTGATGTGCTCCTGTCAGAGGACCGCTTTGCGTTGGCTCGACTTTTAATTCAATAGAGCCATACAGCGCGTATCGTGCTTGCCTGGCTTTCTTCACTCCACGTCATTATTTTAAGACTCAGCCACCTTGCGGCAGGTAGAAATGTGTCCTTTCAGTCCCCAGGGGTGCTCCACTGTCAGGGTGCGTCGCGTTCTCTCTACGAGGCCATCTGGGTCGTGTCCGGCGCTGGGTTATTGCAGACACAGTTGCTGGGAACGTTTGTAGTAAGGTCTTGGCACAGCATTCACCTTCCTCATTCTTGGGCATGGACTCTGCATTCAAATAAACAACCCATGTGTGCAACATGGGATTTACATGTATGAAAACGAAAACATGACTCGTTGTCTGAAATTTGAATTCACCTGTGCCTCCTGCACGGGAACAGCTGGCCTAGGTTCCTCCCACAGCTGGGGCACAGCAGGGCTCTCGCCCTGGGTTTTAGGCTGCTGGCCGGGACACCGGGTAACATGTCTGCCACTGGGTCCAGAGAGGGACCCAGTGCCTTAGAGCTGGTGCACCAGTGCATGGGTGTGTGTTCCTCAAGGAGACCCGTCTCACAGCCTGGAGCCCTGGGGAGATCTGGAGCCGGAGGGCTGGCCAGGAGACACATCGGAGAGGCCCAAAGTTTGGGTTTCTTGTCAGGCAGGAGTCGGGGGGAAAAGCCCAGGACCCCTTCCCCGACTGCTGCCTCCCTGCAATTCTGCCCCAGATTTGCAGCAGCCTTGAGTCTGGGGTTCTCAGAACTGCTTTTGCTTCCCCAAGGGCTTCTCCCCACCCGCTGCAGAAGAGCGGGCTGGGGCCAGAGCTGGAGCAGGGACCCAGGCAGGAGCAGAGAGGGCTCAGGCTGCTGGGAGAGGAGCTGGAGGGAGGTCCTCCATGGGGAGGGGAAGACATCACTAGGACCATCGCCCACAGATCTAGGCAACAGGGTCTCAGCTTTGGCCCCACCCCGAGAAGACCCTTCCTACAGAAGTCTTTCTGACAGAGTCTATTTGCAGATGCTACCCTGGCCTTCATGCTTTGCCCTGCAGAACATTCTAGAAGAAGCCTCCCTCTGGCGTGATCGGTCTTCGGGTAGGAGAAGAATGCTCTCACATCTTCTCTGAATCTCATTTCTCCAGAATAAATGATTCCAAGTCTTTCCTCGAATGACTTCGCTTCTGAAACTTGCTCTGCCCTGACTTGTCTCCCGTTGGACAGCCCACCTAAAATGGGGTCCCCACTGTGGGTGGGGAGTGTGGGAACAGGCTCTCTCACTCAGCGGATAAGGGTAAGTATAATTGGTTCCCAGGTGCTCTGTGGGGTCTCCACGGGGGCTCTATTTATGGAAATTACATGTGCACATACCCTGGGACCTCCCATCCCCTGGGGATAGATCCCACAGCTGCTCTACTTTGAGAAAAATAATCCAACTGAGAAACAGGGAAGGTGATGGCTGCTGGAAGGTGATGGCTGCTGGTCTTCGTGTCCTGCTGGGCATTGTCTCCAGACCACTGGAGGATCATTTGATTACAGAGATGGCTGCTCCTTGGTCTTCTGAGGGTATTTCACAACTCTGAAGGGCAGATGTCAGCTTGTAGGAAGCTGTTACCTATGCAAATGTGCTTGTCTACTAATAATTCAAATGAACTTCATCTGGGAGAGATGCAAATGATTTCCGTCCCCTAGAAAAGCGAGCCTCAAAGGCTGAGGTTGCATGCCCTGGGACACCCTCCGGATCTCACCCACAGGCGGCTCAGCCCAGACTTCTCCACAGCCAGCCCCTGGCTTCTCCTTGAACCAGAGTTACCACCCGCTGGCTCCTTCGGGAGTGAGTCCAGTCTGTGGCGCACGCTCACTTTGCAGGTAGAGGAAAGGTGCTTCGCACTTCCTGAAAACCAAACACCTAGCGCGCATGTGCGTGCACACACACACGCGCACACACACACACACACACACACACAGGGGCGTGGCCGCTTGCGAGAGGAAAGTATAGGAAACTGATGTCGGTCGGTAAGAAGTTGGTAAATGACTGCTGGTGCCAAGACACCCAGCCTGGTGCAGCTTCACAGAGAACGAGGGAACCGTGTGTCAGAGGCCCCACAAGAGCAGCCTGAGACCAGGGATTGAAGTTCAGCTCTCAGGACGGTGAACTGCCTCTGGCGCCAGCGCCCAGTGGTGGATGCATCCGGATCGATAAGGAAAGCCGATGGACGAGTTTGACTTGTGAGATGTGTGCGATGTGCAATATTTGACAAGGACAGACCCTTCACCAAGAAACAAAAGAATGACACTAGCTGAAGCAGACCACCAATAACTTCAGAGGACAATGTCACCTTGCCCAAGCAGGAACTGAAACCTGGTCTGCCAACCCGTCTCCATCCCCTTCCCTCACCATGTGGGATTTTCCCTTAAAAACTCAGGCCTCTGGTCTCAGCCTCCCTTGGCTGGCTCCATCCTCACTCTCTCTACTCCCCACTAAATGGCCCCCAACTTGCTTATTCTCTGCCCCTGTCTGATGTGTGGAGCGACCCCGAACCCAAGCTCCCTCGGTCAGCTCCATCCCTTCACCCTCTGATTAAACCTCTGCTTGTTCACTGGCCTGACAGCCGAGGGTTCTTGGAGCGACACAAAAACCCCTTGAGCGACACAAAAACCCCGGCGCAGTCCATATACATCCCAAGGACCTGGGTTCAAGCAGGGCTGGGAGAACAACAAAGATGAACAACTAAATAAAATTTTAAAAAGTCTTCTCCCTCCTCTCTTCCTGCTTGCCTGCTTGCTCGCCTTCATCCCTACCTGCACTTTTCCTTTAAAAAAAAAGTTTTTTTCTGCATCTAATCACGCCTGCAAAGGCAACATTAGAGATGGTGGAAGAAACCAAGGGGGACAGGGTGTGACAGATTTAAACACAGGAATCAGTAATGTCTAACTGCTAAAGGGGCGCCCCCCAACTGGCCAGGGAGCACCTTTTGAAAAGCATCTCATTCAGCACCCCGTTACCTCCACTTTCCCAGAAGTGTGTGCCACTGACCCCCAGGGGTAGAGGGGTCTGGGGTCAAAGGAAGGACTGGAGGGGGCTGGGGGGCAGCACAGGCCGCTGGGCGGGTGACTCGAGCCGGAAAGGGCTCTGCTCTCTGCTAGGATCTGTGCCAGGGAACTGCGCTCCAAACGCCTCCAATTTCCCGGGACCAAGTTCAGCTCGTCTCACCTTACAGAGAAGGAGGAGGAGCCTGCCTCCGGAAATTTCCATCCTCACCACTTTGGGGTCATAGCTTGGAGATTTGGAGATTACTCCTCCCCTCTGGGAACCTCTGCTGGCTTTAGCCTCCTCCTCCTTCCCCACCTGGGAGGAAAGAAAGGAAAGCGCTGGGGAGGGGAGACATGATGGGGTCCCATGGAGCCCAAGGGCTCAGCACCTCATGCATAAAACAGGAGGGACCTTTTCCTCCACAGCTAATCAAAACCTTCCAGCTGAACGATTGCAAACAAAGGGCCCCAGTCAAGTCATTTCCCTTGCAAATGATGCTGCTGCTCCAGTTTTTTTCTTTTTCCTCTTCAAACCTCATCAACGCAGCAGTCGACCCCAGCCTGCTGCTCCCCTGCCCAGCCCGCCGTTATTTGGCACAAATCAATTAGCTTGATGGGTGCCTGGTAAACATCTGCAGTTGGTGGGCAGCTCCAATCCCTGACACCCACCCTATTGAACAATTAATTAGTGAATTTTCTTTCTTTGAAAGGAAAGAAGGGAAGGAGGGGAGGAGAGAGGAAAGAAGGAAGGAAGGGAAGGAAGAGCATTTTTATTTATTTGTTTGGTTGGTTTTTCCCTCCAGACTGGGTCTCAAACCCGGATCCTTGGACTTTTCATGGTCCACACCCCAGTCGTCCAAGCCACCTGAGCCACAAAGGGCACATCCCAATAACTGGTTTTTCAAGGCTGGCTCTTGAGTCATCAACCTGCCTCTCAGAAGCCATGTGACTGAACCTTCTGGTGTAAGTGAGACTGGGGTTGGAGGAGGCCAGGGGTTCCCAAGCCAGGTGGTAGAGGCACTGCAGCCTGCAAGGCTCTGACCCCAATAAACCAAGAGACAAAGGTCTTCGTCCTTTGACTCACTTGGGCTGCCCCAAGTCAGTAGGGGTGTCCAAGACAATAAAATCACCAAATTATCTGCCTTTGTGAGAGGGGTCAGTGAGATGATGGGATTTAGAAGTGCGTGTCAGCCGCCTCTTCTGAGGGAGCGGGATGCGTTTCTTAACCTCTCTTTGCGTCCCTGTTCTGTCTGCAAGTAACATGCCTAGTTTGTGGAGTTAGGCAATAAACGATGGCAGCACTCAAGTAGTCGTAGAGGGTACACAGACTGTGCCCAAACCTGGCCCCACCTCGCTGTGTGACATTGGGCAGACCCCTGGACCTCTCTGAGCCTTCCCCACTGCAGCTGTGATAGGAGGGGCCTACCAGCGCCCTCCTCGAGGGCTGAGACGTGCCTGAAGGAGCTGGTTAGAAGGGCAGAACTGTGACCCGATCAAACATAAAAAGAACAGGCGTCAGAGACGTTCTGTGATTCATTAACTCACAAAGACACCAGCAAGCTGTTACCACCAGCTTGGAGGCAGAATTCTAAGCACGGCCCTCCGCAGGCAGTCAGGAATTCTGCTCCAAACGGAAGCAATGCTGCCCCAGGCAATAATCAATCGCCCCCCACCAGACACAGTTCAGAGGCTTTCTGTGGGCAAGAACCATTTGCATTATTACCCGTTGTCTACAGCACAGGGATCGTCAAATTGTTCAGAAGCACTAGAAGTGGAAATAGCCTCCACGGTGCACTCACGGGACACAGTAATGGGCCGTTTGTGGGGGTTTTGCCCACGACACGGTCTTTGTCCGCAAAACATGACTCAATGGGTCTACAGGCGTGGCGGGTAAGGGGTAAACGCTAGATGTGTTTTTGTAAACAATGATAATCACATGAAATCAGCGCTGACTAACCAAGTGAAAACCAACAAAGCTCTACTCTCCTAGCTTGCATGGCCTGTCCTTTGGGAGGGACTTAAGGTGGGCAGGAGGTGGGACAGCCTTTAGAGGAACACAGGGATCACCCCATCCTCTAAATTGTCCGCTCCCACTGGCTAATAAAGATGAAGGACCAGAAGTAGGAACCAACGAACAGAAATTTCTTCTTTGGCCAAAGCTGGAGAATGGAACTCAGCCCTCAAGCTGCCTCTGCCCCCCAAGGAAGGCTGCAGGGTTTTATAAAGGAAGGGGAGCTGAAGAGGGTGGAGCATTCCAGGATCAGCGTCACACCTACCTTTGGTCCTCATCTGGTGAGGACCCAAGTGGTCACAGCACAGGGCCAGGATGGGATGTGTCCTTCTTCGCTCCAGCCCCCTCTGTGCCCCAACACTGCCGGATTCCCAGCTCCAGCCAGAGCCTCTGGCTCCTCCCCACACTTTCCCAGCCAACAGTCCAGCCACCAACATTTTCTAATCTGGTTGTAAATTCCACTGTCCTCACAACCTGGCCGCCATGCAGCTCTTGTGCCCTAAAATAAGCACAATCGGGCCAAGTTATAGCTTTCATTGATCATTTTGAGGCAAAGACCGAGCACCAGCTGACCAAGGTGTCCCCAGGAGGCTGTTGACCTGTGGGAGCTGGCAGCGGGCACCTAGAGGTGGGGACGCTTGGCGATGGGCGAGGGGGCATCGCTGGCTTCCTCCCTGGGTGGTCTTAAGTTAGGAAGTGGCGGGTTTTCACCCAGTCCTGGCTGCCCATGCCGGCTGCTGTGGGGCTGGCTCTGCCAATAATGGTTTGGTTTCCTAAACTGGTTGCTGCTGACGGTGGGTCGGAGGTCTATTATATTTTATTATTTTTTATTTTTAAAGAGGAAGGAAGGTAGAGAGAGATGAAGGCAGGCAGACAGGAAGGCAGAGAGGGGAGGAAGAAGTATTTTATTTATTTAGTTCATTTTAGTTGTCCTGCCCCTGTCCTGGGCTGTGAACCCAGTCCCTAGGCTGCATGGGACCTGTGCCCCAGGCATGGGCTTAACACCTGAGCCACCAGGGTGCACTCAGAGTTCTATTTTATCTGCAGTCTGAACATTGTCCATTTGTAAACCCTCATTCTCTTAAAACCGATAGCATTTTGCTGACTCAAGTTAAACCTTACTTTACACCCTTCTTTACAGAGTGACAACAAGTTAAAAGGCAAAACATGTTACGCCCTACCCGCCCCAAGATCACACAGAATGGGAAGCCCCCATCTTTATCCCTCCATGGTCCCCAGGAAAAAGTCCAAGATTCTCATGGTCCAGTCAAAGGATGGAGCAAACGGCCGGAGCCACAGTCCCTGCCGCTCAGATGGGTAGGAGCTCCTGCTGATGACCAGCTGCGTGTGGGAACTCCGTTGCCAGATGGTCCCAGCATCCTTCAGAGGGCTGTCGCCTTGCCAGGATCTTCTTAGGTCTGGGACACAGGTTCCCCACCTGCAGAATGACTCACCCCCAAGGCGCTGACCCTCTTCCTTCCCTCTCTCTCTCAGCCCTCTCCCCAGCCCTCAAGTCCTGGCGCCGGCCCCCAGGAGTTCAGTCTTCTGGACTCAAAGCACGCACACCACTGCCAGCCCTTTGGGGTGGAAAGGAAAGCGATCTCTCTGAATTCTGATTCTTTCATAAGGGGGACAAATGGCACATGCCAGGCGGGTAAGTGCTGCAGTCCCAAATGACCACCAGGACCAGACGTGGCCAGAGTCACCTCCTGGGGGAAGTCCTCCCTTCGCCTGCCTCCAGCCCATCCCCAGCCCGCTGGGCTGCCCTGCTCCATGTTACCATAGCACGATGGTTGGGACTTTTCAGACCCTACAAATCCAGCTCACCCCGGGACCATGAGCTCCCCAAATCCAGGAGTCCATTCATCGCCCTAAAATCAGGCCCAGATAGAGTGCAACACAGTCCCCATTCCACCCCGCAGTCCCCATGAATGAGCAAATTCCAAGTCTTGAGCTGGGGCAGTAGAGTCCGGTCCTTGGAAAGCTCTGGGGTACGTGCTCGGTCCTGGTCTTCGGGTTCACCTCACTTTCCCAGACTCCACTTTATGCAGCAGTCCTCCGCCCACCCCCACCCCTGCTGGGTGGAGAAGCTCCTGTGATATTCTGCTCGCATTTTCATTAATTTCTATTGAATAATTAAAACCAGGAAATTAATACTTTCAACCTAAACCTGAATTGCAGTGTGTGTGCTTTTCTAATTATAATTCCACAGGAGCATTAAACCTCCGAATGAGCCCTCCTCCAGGGACAGAGGGGACAAAGCTATGTCTTGAGGGCTTAAAGCACAATGGTTGGCTCCAATTATGCACTTGATTGCTGCTTTTTAATTAAAAGATGGATGGATGGGTGGATGGTGGTTGGGTGACCAGATGGATGGATGGATGGATGGATAGATGGATGAATGGAGGATGATGGATGGATAGAAGGATGGATGGATGGATGGATGGATGATGGATGGATGATGGATGGATGGATGGATGAACAGATAAGTGGATGGATGGATGGTGCTAGGTGAATGGATGGATGGATGAATGAATAGATGAATGGATAGAGGATGATGGATAGATGATGGATGGATGGATGGATGGATGGATGGATGAAAATAAGCACCCCAAAGATCAAGTCAACCTTTTTTTCGAAACTTCCAAAATTAGCATTGACTCCTATTACTTTCTGGGTAGAGAACTGCTGTTTCTTTTACCAAAATGAAGTGGAAACTGCAGGACAAGGGACTGAGAATCTGACCTAAAAGGCTTTGCTTGCCCTTTATTTCCTATCTGATGCCAAGCCTCATCACATCCAGGTGTTACCTGTCCTGCTTCCAGATTTCTTCCAAAGGTAGGATTTTTAAAGTATGGCATTTTCCTGTGCCCTGGAGACAGCTTACTGATAAGCAGGAAGCAGACTTTTGGTCTGCAGCCCTCAGCTTGCCCCACTTTGGGGACAGCCGGTGCAGACACATTTTAATCCCTTTTACTACTTCTGTCACTACTGGCAGAAATTGTCACCTGTGCTCCTCTGTCACCTTAGCTCAGCTTTCCTTAGCTTTATTGGGACACAGAGGGATCAGTGTCACCTGCCTCCAGGGAAGCAGAAAGAGCGAGCTAACAGGATATCCCAGCATGGAAGCCAGAGAAACTTCTCAGGGCTGATCTGGAACCTGGCTCAGGCAGCCCCGGCACCCCCACGCGTCTGTAATTTCATGCCATCCCCAGGAGACAGGGAAAGGCACAGCTGTTACCCAGTCAGCAGTGATGCACAGCCTCACATGGTGGGCTTTCCCAAGGGGTCTCACCAGGGAGAGAACACTGCGGGGGCAGCCAGGGAAGCAAGGTGACAGCCTGCAAGAGAGACAGAGAACCTAGTGGGAGCCAGTTCCCAAGGGAAAGCCAACTCCTGGCCCATTTCAGGGGCCTGTGGCAGATGCAGAGGGAGGGGGCTCCAGACCCTACGTTGCTTATTTAAGCTTGGGGGCGCCCAGGCTCTCAGGGCAGGCTGCCTGCATCGCTGATCACCCAAGGCACCTGGCAGACCAGGCCAGGCTCGCGTCTCACTGCGGTCCAGATGCCTCTCCGTGTCGGGGTCAACCAATTCCCTTACATGTCTGGTCCAGGGCTGGAATGCAGGACGCTCTGTAGAGAGGTGTCCACTCGCCACCCGGCCCGCCCTGTCTTGGCTCCAGCCATCTGCCCACCTCTCCCCTGTCCTGTGGTCGCCTCTGCCCAGGCACCAGCTCTGGCCACTGCCCAGTGGCTCACTCCCTCCACTTCCTGCCCGAATGTCCTCTCTGAGAGAGGGCTTCTCCCAAACCAGAAGTGCCCTCCTGCCGTGTACCAGCTGCGAATAAGCCCCACACCCCCCAGCAGCCCTCCTTTTGTGCACAACTGTGGCCCCAGCAATGCTGGGTCCATAGCAGCTCTTCAAGAAACCCCTTCCCAGTGGAGGAAGTCAGGCCACTCCGGCCCTGGGCAGGCTCTGGGGGCGCTGTGTCACCGTCACCGTCACCGCAAGGAAACTTCCCTGGGGGCCTGGAGGCACGCAGGAGCCAGGCAAAAACTTCCCTCACCATCACGCTCTTCATGGCAGGTGGCCTCCAGCTTCTTGGCTGTCTGGGTCAATTGCCATCATGCTCAGAGTTGAGACCAGTACCCACTGGAGTCTCACCAGCTGCTATGGGGAGTGGGGGGTCAGACACAGGAGGGGTAACGCCCCCTCTGGGGAAACCTGCACCCCGGTCCTCGCCTGCTGGGTGTGTGTTTGCCCAAATGAACTTTTAGCAACTGTGACTGAAGCGGGGACAGAATCTCAAACCTGGCGGGACATGGTGACAGCGTTACTGAAGGAGACAACCCCATCAAACCGGGACGTGTGGTGACCTGAAGGACAGAGCCCTCCTCGCTGGCGGACTGGTCCTCACAGGCAAGCAGGCCCGCCCTGACCTGGGGGCCATGCCAGGCCGTCCCCACCCTCCGCCTGTCCTACCCCAGCACGCGCCTCTGCTCTGCAGCTTTCTGCTTGGAATCAAAGTTAAAGAGCTGCCACTTTGTATCATGCTGTGTCATGTACCCTGAGGCTTTTGTGGTAAGTGGCTCTCCAGAAACAGTTTATTCATCATTACTGCTACTTTCCTGTGCCGTGGCAAGCGGGTGGGTGGCCGGCCCCCAGTCCGCCCACAGTCCTGCGTTGACCCCTCGGAGGAGCAGCTGCGCCGGTTCCAGCAGGCTGGCCTGGGCCTGGGTGGGAGAGGCGACAGGTTGGGAGAGGGACAGCCCCTCCACCAGGTGAGGCCCCTTCGCCAGTGACAAACGGCCAGCTGTGGTGATTAAACATTTAAAGCAATGAAAGCGCCCAGGTGAGCACAAGCCTGACGGGTGAAGGAGTTGGGGCTACTGATGAGTCACCTTTGCACCAGCTGATGAGACGCCTGTCACCAGCCCAGAGCGTCACACCGCAACTTCTGGCTACGGATAACCACGCATCTGCCACTGAGAAATGAGCTAAAGTGAACTGGGAAAAGGCCAGAAAAGCTGCAGCCAACAGTGAAGCCAGCCGCACAGACTCCAGCAACACTGTGCGCATGAGAGCGTCTCTGGGGCCGTGGCCGAGACTCACGCCGGAGATTTCCTCTCGCAGGCTGCGCGCTCCCGGCGGTGACCCCGCCTCTGATCTCAGACCCCGGACTGCCGGAGAACCTGCTTAGTTCTGCTTTTGGCATATTTAGAGGCGCGCGTGACCACCGCCCATGACCACAGCCACCATTTACTGGTGACTGGGTTTGTCATGTGAGGGGTGACGAAACTGAGCATTCGAAAGACAACATAACTTGCAAGCACTGACCATTCGCCACCCGTCACGACACGCACTGAGGGCTGGGGTTTCTACAAGAGGAAAGGGAAGAGAATTCCCTCTCACCGGGCGTGACTGTGGAGCCTTGTGCGTGGGATAAACCCACATTCTGGAAAATACCATGTAAAAACAAGGTATAAAAAGCCCAGCATCGAGCACGTGCCAGCTCCATTGGTAAAAACCCACCACGGCCAGGGTCAAAATACCATCGATTTCACAACTTCTTGTTTCATTCCTGCAAACGTAAAGCCCTTACCCTGGCGTGTGCGAGGGGCATCCATACGTCCCTGCAGAGAGCAGTGATGATCACTTTTATGTGTCAACTTGCCTGGGCCATGGGCGTGCAGACACTCAGTCAAACATAATCCTGGCTCCTCCGCGAGGGTGTTTCTTGATGAGACTCGCATTTGAATCCGTAGATGGAATAAGGCAGATTGCCTCCCTCACGGGTGGGCCTTGTCAGATCAGGTGAGGGTGTGAATAAAGAGCAAAGATGAACCCTTCTGTGACTCGGGCATGTCTCCTGCCTGACTTCCTTGAGCTGGGACATTGATCATTTCCTGTCTTCAGACTCAAATGGAAACACTGGGTCTTCTTGCTTTTGCACTGGAACTTACGTCCCCGCTTACCTCATTCTCAGACTTTTGGACTCAGCCCGGAGCTATAGCATCAGCCTGCTGGGCCTCCCGCTGGCCAGTTTCAGATCTTGAGTCTGGCCAACCTCCAAAATCACCTGAGCCAACTTCTTACAAATCCCACTCCCTATTGTAAATTCATAGAATAAATCAATTCCTTATAATAATTGTTCCCTGGAGAATCCTAATACAGAGGTGGCAGCTGTCACCAGAATAACGACCCCCAGAGACAGTCATACCCTCATCCCTGAAACTTGTGGATATGTTAAGTTCCATCATGTGATGGCTAATTTTATGGGTCAACATTTTCAAACGTGGCAATATTCTAAACGTTTCTGTAAGGGTGTTTTGGGTGAGATTTACATTTACTTAGGTGGGCGACTTGCCCCCTGCAGTGTGGGTGGGCTGTGTCCGATCAGGCGAAGGCCTGACCTCCTCCAAGCAAGAGAACATTCAGCCAGAAGATGCCCCTCAGTCTTGAACTGCCGCTTCAGCTCCTCTCTGAGTCCACAGCTTGATAGCTGCTCTGCGGATTTTGTCCTAGCCACTCTCCATGATCGCATGAGCCAATTTCTTAAAATAAATCTGCTTCTAGTGTCTCCACACTCTGTACATATAGCTTGCTCTCTCTTTTCATACACACACACACACACACACACACACACATGCACACATACACATCTGTGTCTCTGGAGATCCCTCACACACATGACAGGGAGAATTGAGCTTGCAGAATCAGAACTGTTAGCCAGCTGACTTTAAAGATTATCCTGGACCAACCACAAGGACATAATGTCATCCCAAGGGCCCTTAAGAGTGGAAGGAGGAGGAAGGCGAGGGTGGGTGTCAGGATGAGGAGCGAGAGTACCTCATTGCCGGCTCTGACTCGACCATGGACCACGGGCCACGGGCCACGGGAGGGAAGGCGGCCCCGCTGGAAGCTGGAAACACAGGGACACAGATCCCCCAGCACATGCAAGATTGTAGCCCTGCTGACACCTGGGTTTTAGCCACAAGACCCATCTGTTTGACCTCCGAACTGTAAAATAAAAAGTCCCTGCTTCTTTTGTCGTAGAAGCCACTGATATGAATATGTGTTGTCCACATTTAACCAGACGATGCAAGTCAAGTTCAGAGAGTTAAACTGCTCAAGGTCACAGTCACGACACTGTCAGCGACGGGGTCTGTTCTGTGTCTCCAGAGAAGTTTGACTGTAAGCCCAGGGGAGCTTCAGCCTGGCCCCCTGGGAAGCGTAAAGAAACTGCCTCAAACAGCAAGTCCAGGTGAGGGCAGAGCTGAGCTCAGGAAAAGGGGGAACACCCCACGGGAGGCCGGAGATGGCGAGCTGAAGAGTCAGGGTGCGAGTGTGGGCTGTGCAGCTGGTTCCAGGTCCCTAGGCCTGGAAGCAAGGGACAGGGAGGCTGCCCCCCACCTCCGTGGAGACCGGGGCAGCACATGGCCTTGGCATTGATATGGGCACCGAAGACCCCTACTGGTGAGCCCTCATGGGACAGAAAGCACCTGCCCCAGCACAGGTTGGTGAGGAGATTGACCTACTTTTGTGGAAAAAGCAAAATACCATAGAGACTAGTTGAGCAGTTTCCAGAACTGCTGAAAACCCCATGTCATCAGATCCAGGAAGGCCGGTGAATCCCAGCAGCCCAAGCCCTGGACGCCGGTGCCCACATCACTGGCTCTGGATGGGAGACTTTACATCTGGGCCAAGACCGCACAAAGCATCCGCGTTGGGTGTTTGTTGAGTGACTAAATGATGGTGTTGAGGGAACAAATGGACAACGAGGCTGCTGAGTCTAGCTTTCGACAGAGCTGGGAATTCACACCTCCCCAGTCTCCAATCCCACCTTCTGAAGGTTCCAGGTAGGTGGGTGCCACTGAAAGGTCCCGAGGACCCCAGGAGGGTCTAAAGGTCATCAAGCGTCCACAGGACTCCTGTGGCCCAAAGAGCACTTACAAGGCCTAACCCCGGCCTGAAACCCTCCCAGCCCCGGGGACCCCTGCTGGAGAAGGCCCCCAGAGAGGACCTGAAGGGAGAGGTGGGCGGTGGCCAGGCCGGGCAGCCAGAGCTAGTGGGGGCGGCGCTAGTTGAGCTGGGAGGGCAAACAGCCTCTGTTCTGTTTGCTTCACACTGACTCTGGGGGAGAGCAGCACTGTTTCTCCAAATCACGAGTCTCTGGAGCCCAATATTCAAATATATGCAGAAGTCGGGCCCGGACTATTTTTAGCAGACTCAGAGGGAGCTGAGCTAAGGCTGAATCAAGCAGCTGGGGTGCAGTCCTGGACAGACCGGGGAGCTGGGCTCCAGCGCCGTCCCCTCCTCCAGCTGGCGGTGCCTGCAGACTGCGTTCAGGTGCCGAAGGGTCCATGCTGCTGGGGCCACTGCCTTCATCAGCCCTCCTGTGCCCCGGGGCCTGCCTTCTTTTGCTTTGGGGCTTTTAGGGAGCAAGCATCATGCTTTTTGGAGAAAAAATAGACCAGGCTGTGCAGGGGCCAGTGGCCTGGCTGGGAGCCAATTCAGCTTGTGACTCTGAGAACACTTTGCTCAGTCCTCTGGGTGGGTGGTGGTCACATCCCTTCTCTGTTGTTATCTTTTAAATTTTCTATTAAAGGAAAGATGCAAATAGGAATGGAGGCAAGCAGAGGTAGGCAGGTGGAGAAAAAGGAGAAAGAAGCACTTCGTTTTAGTTTTTATTTAGTTGTTTATCTTGGTCGTTCTCAAGGGCCTCGGGGTGTGAACCCCGGGTCTTAGGATGTATGTGGACTGCGCCAGCCAGAGGTGGTGGACTTATCCTCTAAGCCACCAGGCCGGACCTCTGCAACTATTTAAAGGCAGTGGAAATCAGACCACTTCTGCGTTTGCTCTCGCAGCCTGGTCTAATAAGTGACCATAAAATAAGCAGCTTGAAACAACATTAATGTGTTCTCTTCCAGTTCTGGAGGCCAAGGTTCAAAAACAAAGGTTTCCTCAGGGCCTGCTCCCTCAGAGGCTCTCCTTCCCTCTCCAGCTTCCAGTGGTCACTGTCCATCCTTGCTTTGTGACCGTGACCCCGAACTCTACCTCTGTCTGCACGTGGTTCTCTCCCCTGTGGACACACACATGCTTCTTCTCTTCCTATGAGGACATCAGTCATAGGATGCAGGACACACTCCAACCCAGCGTGCTCCTATCTTAACTAATTACATCTACAAAGACACTCTTTCCAAGTTAGGTCGCATACCAGGCACCTGGGGTGAGGGTTCCAGCGTCTCTTCTGGGGGACACAATGCAGCCGTGGCAGCTGCTGTCTCAGTCTACCCAGGGACAGCCACCGAGCAGCTGGGGTCTGGTCTGGGCAGCGGCAAGCTGGGCGTCCCCCACTTTCTCACTCAGAAGGGGTGATGGGTCCCTCACACTTGGAGTCCCAGCATCTCCTCCTCGTCACCAGGCTCCTGCTTCCTCTCACAGTTCCCCCGTTTCCTTGTCTGACCTGGGGTCATCTCAGCCCCTGAGTCCAGGGGTCATTTTCCTTAGCACACAGGGAGGAAACAGCAGGGCAAATTAAGGTGAGATCCCCCTGCAGCAGGTTGGAGTTTTGAGGAGACTTTGAAATCAACCAAAGGAAAAGGGGCTAAAGAGGGCTGCCCAGCTCTGCTTTGGGGAAGGAGGGCTAGAGAGCCCCCAGCAACCAGCCTTCTATTAGCTGAAGATTTTTCCCAGCACCTGGCCTCTCCTTCCCTCTCTGTCACTAGCCTGCTCCTCCAGGTCCCCCCCACTCCCCGCCCAGCCCACGCCACCTCCTCAAGACTTTAAGACAGGATTCCAATGCAGGTTCCTATACAAAGAACTCTTAAAACTCAACAAGAACACAAGCACCAGATGAAAAAAACAGTCAAAGACCTATTCTGACAGGTCACCAAAGAAGTCAGACAGATGGCAAGTAGGCACACGACAAGGTAGTGACCAGCCCACCTGGGAAATGCAAATTAGAATGGCCCACATCCAGGGCGCAGACACCTGCCAGCTGCTGGGGAGGACACGCAGCAGCAGCAGCTCTCACTCACTCTGCAGGGACGCGAAATGGCGCAACTACTTTGGGCGTCACTTTGGGAGACAGTTCGGCCTTTCCTAGAAAATGAAACATGCCCTCACTCTCTGATCCGCGATTATGCTCCATGGTATTTACCCAAAGGAGTTGAAAACTGTCCACAAGAAACCAGCACACGGATATTCGTCGCCACTTTGTTCATAATTGCCAAAATTTGGAAGCGACCCCTCTGTCCCCAGACCGTGAATGGGTATCCAAATTGTGGCACATCCAGATAATGGGACAGAGTTCGGTGCTGAAAGAGCGGAACTCTTAGGCCATGAACACACATGGAGGAAACTTGCGTGCATATTATTCAGGGAAAGAAGCGAATCTGAAAGGCTGCACTGCGTGGTCCGGGAAAGGCCGAGCTATGGAGGCGGAGCGCTCAGCGGGGCCAGGGCGGCAGGGAGGGCGATGAAGGGCCTGTAGGACGCTATCGCGGTGGATCCGTGTTGTGAGGCATTTGCCCAGCTCAGAGACTATCAGACAGGTAGAGCGGACCCCTGAAGCAGCTATGGACGCAGGGCAGTGACGTGGTGTGGGTTCAGGGTTGAACGGATGCCTCACCGGTGGGGGCCGCTGATAGGCGCTGGTCATGCATGTGAGGGGCCAGGGGGTTCTCTGTGGTCCTTCTGAATGGTGCTGGGAACCTAAAACAGCTCTAAAAATATAAGATCAAGGCTCAGTCACTGAAAGCAGGCGTTGGCCAGGGTTCTGAACCTCGCCTTGCAGCCTGCTGGGTGAGGCCCCAGCAGAGAATGAGTCTACCTTAAATCTCACGTTGTTAAGGCCAAATTCCTTCAATAAAACACCGATGTGAACTGGTTCCGCTGCTCTCTTCTCAGCCTTTTTGTTCTTTCATTTTTTTGTTGTAGTGAGTTCTTCTACACATTAAAATAAGCTCACAAGTTCCTCAGATACATGTTAGCACATGTGCCCTCCACCACATCACCAGCGTTCTTCACCCTCGTCCAGGGGCTCCGCCGCCTCAGCCTCTTTTAGGACACATAGCAGAGGCAGAGACAGAGACAGACTGGAAGCTGAGAGCTGGGCTCAGTCCTCTCCCCACGCACCGTGGCCAAGGCCTCCAGGAATAAAATGAGGGGACAGGAGGGGCCCTGACGTCCCAGTGGCTCTGGGCCTGTGACTGCTCTGTAAGCAGGTCTGGCTGGACGAGTCCCGCGCATCAGAACATCACAGTATGTGCGCACTGATAGCACAGGCGTGACACCTGCTGCCCGCTGATGGGTCGTCACCTGGTCTAGACCAGAGGTTTGTCAAGGGTGGGCCCTGGGCCCGCAGCCGGGTCACCTGGGAGCTGGTTGAAGACCGGTCCCCAAGCCCAACCTCAGAACCACCCCCTTGGAATCCGGGGGACGGCCCGGCAGCCCAGGTTTGAGTAAGTCAGAACTGGGTCACTCGGTGCAGACAGGGCAGCACCCACCCCACGCAGCCCGCACCTGGGCACTGCCAACACTTGGGGGGCATCCTGGGCAGTGCAGGGTGCCAGCCAGCCGCCTGACCTCCACCCACTAGATGCCAGGAACGTGGCCCTGTCCCAAGGCGTGACCATCAGTGGCTGTGCCAGGTGTCCTTGGCAAGCTCAGCTGGCCGAGCTGAGACCCCGACTGGCGGGAAGCCCCTGACGGTGGGGCATCCCCCACACAGGACCACACAGGACCCTGGCACAACTGGCCACGGTGCCATGCTGGGCTGTCACGCTGTCCAGTCACTTGATCCTCAGAGCAACTTTGAAATGGTCCCCACTTCAGAGCGTACCCCCCCACCGCCCCCGTGTACAGGCTGCGTGACCTGGGCAAGCTCCTTAACCTCTCTGTGTGCCGTTCTCCCAGCTGAAACAGCTATCATGGGGCCCACCTGACAGGACTGAGCTCATGCAGTGACAGACCATGTCCACCGCTCGGCCTCGGGCACCAGTAACCGATCCTCAGCTGGCTCAGCTCTCATCAAAACGCATGTGCTCGCGGACTCCCCGCGTCCGGCAGGGCTGTGGGGCCCCAGCGCCAGGGTCACCCGGAGGCACGGGGTCACCCAGAGGGGCCGGGGTCTCTGGCTGAGAGGGGACCAGCTTAGCAGAACCCCCCGCCCCCTTGCCCAGTGCGCTCCGCGTGACAATGTGACATCCACCCCAACCTGGCCTGGGACTCCTGCCACCCCTGGCTCCTCCAGCCCTGGGCGTCCTGGGAAAAGATGAGAACAACACAGCTCCTCCTGGCCCCTCACATCCCAATAAAATATTTATTATTTCAAGAAATAAATCTTTAAAAAAAGAGAGAGAAAAGAGAGTCTCTATTGCTTTCCCCCGACAAGTCAGGTCCTTGGTGACCGCTGAGTTTCTGTGGCTGCGGGGCCCCTCAGGCCACGAGAAGGCTCCCGCTTCTGCCCACCGGGGGTCACTGCCCTCTCCCACTCTCGGGCCCTGGGCTGCCTCCTGGGCAGGCAGAGGGCCAGGTCTGGGGGTCTGGGGAGGGGAAAGGGGTGGGATTAGAAACAAAGGGGCTGGCAGTGTTCCTGAAGGCCTGACCACTGAGCCTGCTGGGCAGGGGGGCGGGGCTGGGCCGTGGGTGCATGGCGGGGCTAGGACTGGAGGAAGCCGGAGTCGGGGGCGCAGCACGGAGAGGTGGGGGCGGCCTGGTCCAAGGGCGGCAGAGTTATGGGCTGAAGCTCCACCCAAGTCTTTCCTACAGAGACACTGGGCCACGGAGGCCCAGCGGCGGTGCTGACCCCAGGGTGGGCACTCAGAGCCTGTTCCCAGGGCTGGGGCGGGCCGGGGCTTGGGGACAAATCCACAGACTGGAATGGAAGTCATGCCAGGTAAGGAGCTGAAACGAGCAGGAGAAGGAAACTGAACCCAGGGTCTAGGTATTCCCGCCCCAGGGGTGGCCCCGAGGGTCTGGGAGAGCCAGTCTGAGAAGCGGGAGTGGTGGGGTTACAGGGGCAGGGACAGTCCCCCAGCTTGTCCTTCTCCCGGTCCCCTTCTGTACATGCCCCAAACAAGTGAGGGGCAAGGCTGACCCCTCACGCATCATCCACCGGGACCCTTTGCTGGGCCCCCGGTCAGGCGCCCTTGCTCCCTCTTTCTCCTCCATCCTCGGCCCAAAGGAGACACGGGCCTCCCTCTATTGGTCCCGACAAGACCACGGGACCACCCCCTCAACTGCGCGGCCGTGGCATTGCCATGAGCCCCTGGGGTGAGCCTGCCAGGGGGCAGTGGGCACCCAGCATTCCGACAGGTGCCCCTGGAGCTGCGCGCGCATCTGTCTGCCCGCTTGCTGGCCGACGCAGGGGCTCCAGCTCAGGGAACCGCGGGGCGGCAGGTCGCTGGCGCACGGAGCCTGCTGGTGCTGCCTCGCGGCAGGGCGGGCCGGCGGGCGCAGGGTGGCGGCCGGCGCCTCAGAGGCAGTCCTGGCACAAGGCCACCTGGCCCCGGCGGAAGTCCCGGCAGGGGCACAGCCGGCGGTACTTGGTGCTGGAGCCGGCGCAGCTGAAGAGCAGGGGCTCCTTCTGCAGGAAGCACTCCTGGCCAGGCTGCGCGAAGGCCGGGTACAGGTGATTCATCTCTGACTCGGTGCTGTCACAGGGCACCTGCAGCCTGGTGGGCACACGGGTCACCGTCACGCAGCTGCCACTCAGGCGGGCTGCCCAGCGGACCAGGGAGGAGACGCTTTCAGAGGCGGTCAGGACGAGCCTGGGGGTGGGGCTGGCGAGTGAGGGCAGGGGCCGCAGGCCAAGCGGGAGGAAGCTTGGGCAGCCCTGCTGGCCAAGACTGGACGACGCCCAGAGGCCAGGCAGGGGCTGTGGAAGGGGGCGGGTGGGCGGGGTGGGGGACAGGGACAGGGACAGGGACAGGGACAGGACAGGGGTGGGAGCTCAGGCTCTGACAAGCATGAGGCAGCTGAGACACAGATACCTGCCTGGAGGGTCCTTTCTGGATCCTTCCTGACTCCCCAAAAGCAGGACTGGGGTGAGGTGGGCGTGGGGGGGACCAGAGGGGAGCTGCGCAGGGCAGGGGGTAGGCAGTGGGGAGGGCCAGCAGGGACCCGGGCAGGGAGGGCACTCACTTCTGGAAGGCGTCCCGGCTGTTGAGGAAGGGGAAGAAGGACGGCTCACAGACGAGCCCGTGATCCAGGCAGGCGTCTGTGCAGGCCCGGCCCGCGGCGGCCAGCCAGGCCCGGAAGGAGTGGGCAGGGGGCCAGGCCCCGGGGGCCGAGCTGGCGTTTTGGGCCCACTCGAGGTGGGTGGCATTGGGCACCAGAACCAACGGGCTCTGCGGAGGCTGGGCCCCCAGCGGGACAGGGCTGGGGGCTGCGCAGAAGTCCTGCAAAGAGGGAGCAGAATTAGGAAGGGAGGTGGGCACGAGGCCCCGGCTGACACATGGCAGGCTCTGCAAGGACCGTGACTGAATGAGCCTCCCGGAGCGAGTGCCAGGTGGCCTTCTGTGCACGGTCACGCAGGCCGGCCACAGCTTGCCCAAGGGGAGCTGGTCCTGTCCCGCTGCACGATGGGAGAGCGGAGGTGGAGGAACCACCCGAGGCCTCACGGCTGAGGACAATCTGACGGGCCCGCCTGCCTGCTGCCTACATGCGACTCGCTGCCAGTCCCACGGGGTTGACTTGGGGCTCCAACGCTAGAACCGTGCCCCGGTCCAGGGCAGGTGTCCTTTCCCCGCAGGGGTCAGCTCCAGGGGCCCCAGGGTCCAGCCAATGCTTTCTGTGAGCGTCCAGCGTCCCCGTGGGTCCCTGGTCCCGCACCACTCACTCACGGGCCTCCCCGGAGAGCCTGCACAGCCGTCTGTACTGTTAGGGGCGAAGCACTCTGTCCCGCTGTGCATGGCTGGGGACAAGGCAGAGGCCACGTACTTTCTATCTAAATACCTCATCACGATAAAGCAACTGCACCTGGTCCCCGCCTGCCCTGTGCTCACCTCACCCCAAGACCCCCCGAGGGGACCGCTCTCAGCCCAGTCATGTGGGGGCCTCGTGGCGGCGGGGGGGTCCGGGACCAGGATACCTGCTTCCCCACTCTGGGGGCTCAGGCCTCACCCCTACCTCCTCCCTCCAGCCCAGCCTTGGGGCGAGGCTTCCACACTTCCTTGAGTGTCCATGATGTGACGTGGGCTCAGGCTGAAGGCCCGGGGCCCAGGGCCGTCCTGCTGCTGGCTCTACCCCAGGAAAGGATGGACACGGAGCAGGCTTTACCGCACACTATGCCCGCCTCAGACAAGGAAGCTGCTGGAGCCCCTTCTCCCTCTGGATGGGGTCAGGGTGCGCGCCCTTGGGGCAGAGACGGAGGGCCCACCTGGTGCTGGATGTAGGCATGGATCCGCTCCAACATCCCCTCACAAGTGTACTCGTAGGGCAGGTAGGGGTCCACCTGCGGGAGACACAAGTGGCACGTGGGTGGAGACGCCCCTGGTCTCCAAGACCTGCCAGGGAGCCAGCCATGCCCAGCGATGCAAGTGGAGGCCTGGTGGTGGGTTCTTACACCCTGAGCCCAGGTGCCGACCACCCCTCTCCCTGGCCCCTGCACTCAGACCCGCTGTCCCCAGCACACGCTCCAGCAGCCATTTGCAGGGGCTCATCCCTCCCACACCCTCCCTGCCCTGCCTCTGTCTCAAACTCCATGCCTTCCTGGACCGTGATACCCGCTCTGCACAGCCACACAACCGACCCAGGTGGATCCATCCACCATTCACTCTTGGAGGGCACCTCCTCCTGGGAGTCTTCCTGGAGCCCCACCCCACTCTTGTCCCAGGGTCACATTCCCTTGTGACACTGGGCTTTCCTCAGTGTGGAATGAGCACCGTGTCAGCATCTCCAATGCACTTTCATCTCCCTAAGGTTATGAGCCCTGGAGAGCTGGGACTACGGCTTATTTCGTGTGCCTGGTACATAGCAGAGACTCGGGACATAGCACTCCCAGCGCTGCCTGCGTCCTGTCCAAGACAGGAACGGCTATGCAAATGCACATGGGGCATTTCCCCGCTGCTGGGATGACCTTTGGAAAGGCCCCTGCCCGGGCCAGGCACCTGCTGTTTAAGTACAGCACTTCTCGGCCTTCTGACTAAGGTCAAGTGTCATGCCCGCTCCGAAACATTGAACAGCTAATGGTGACAGAGCAGGCTGTGGGGTGGGGGGACTGTAGCTGGGGCCCAAGAAGCCTGAGACATGAGAGGAGTAAGAAGATGTGATCAAAGGGACCCACCTTCCAAAGGCAGGTGCACCTTCCTCCCCACTCTCCTTACCTGACCAACCTCTCCCTGTTGATGGCAGCCCTCAAGGCCCAGGTAACGGCCACGCTGGAGGAACCCGTCAGCCAACCAGGCAGGAGAAGGTGGGAGGCATAGGGTAGGCCCGTCCCACACTCAGAGAAAGACCCGTCTTAGCCTGGCCCTCCTGCTCCCCAACATGGCCCGGCCCGTCTCCCCAGGGACAGGGGGTACTGCCCAAGGCCAGTGGAGGGCTGGTTTGAGCCCACCTACAAGCCCCAGATCGGTGACTTTGCAAGACTTGGCTCCTGAGCCTTCCGTTCCTTTCTGCCAGCAGCTCCCGAAATCAGGTGCTCTTAGCCTAGGTTTGTACCCCCCTCCCCATTCAGGCCGCTCTGGGCCCCTGTGCCCGCAGACTCCTTCTTAAAGTGCGGCAGGCCCACCTGGGCCCTCCGCTGAGGGGACATCTCAACACTTGAGCTGCAGAGGGTCCCGGAGGTGGAGCTGCTCCCCACCACCAGAACGGACGCTCGAGACAGACCCCAGCGACCGGACCTCCCAGGCCCCACGTCACCCACGCGTGAGCCAGTTGCTCTTAATCTGCGGCCTCTCCAAGCCCAGCTGCATTTCACACCTGCACAGCCCAGCCCCAGCGCCCCAGGCCCCCCAATGGCCCATGGGGGTGGGGAGACCTCAGGTCCCCCAGTAGCTGCCTCTGTTTCCGTGCACTCAGGCTGAGCCCAGACGCCTCTGGTTGTGTCTCATCACTTCACGTCCAGGTTATAAATAACACCAGGGAGGAGATTTTCCAAATAATGCTCTTCTGTCTTTTCCATGGTGACAAACACGAATGACTCCCCCTGGTGCCTCTGCAGCCGTCACAACACAACTACTGTTGGAGGGGCAGGTGCGGCCACAAGCCTCCGGCCGGAGGAGCAGCTGCTGAGAAGCCACCCTCACAGGGTCTCATCACAGATGTGCAGTCATCAGTCTCAACAGTGACACCATCCTGACTGCAATACCGGGGAGGTGGGGGGCAGGGGACAGACAGACCCGGCACCATCCCCGCCTTAACCACAGTGGCCTCAACCTTGACAGAGATGACAATGGCAAACTCACCGAGGTTAGGAGACAACAGAGAGCCAGTCTCCTAACCCCCCGGCTTCTCCGGGGCTGGTGGGGATGTGAGCTGGCTCCACACCCCTTACTGTTCCTTGCCCCTTTCCCTGCACAAGGCCCATCCCGCAGAGGAAACCGCCTTCAGGGCGGCAGGCAGTGGGGGGGCTCATTCAGTCTGGGCTCCTGCCAGTTGCCCTGGAATCTGGTTTCCAAGGCAGGGCCCTCGGAGCATGCCAAGTGCAGGCTTAAAATGCATATTCCAAGGTTACCCCGATGGGCCCAGGAACCTGCATCTTCAGCACCTCCCAGGCAGCTCCTGGAAAGGGGTGAGCCATAGGAGAGGAGGGACAGGAAGGGGTGAGCCGTCCCAGAGGAGGGTTGGTAAGGGGTGAGCCTTCCCAGAAGAGGGTCGGGAAGGGGATAGCCGTCCCAGGCGAGCACTCAAAAGGGGCCAGGTTGGGGGCGGAGGGCTGCCAGCTGCTGGGGGTCCAGCTGTCCCCTCTCAGCTCAGCAGATCTGCAATGCTTGGTTCCTGAATCCTTCTGTTACTGAAGTTTTTTAATTAACAAATTAGAAAAATTACAGATATTTGTGCAAAAAAAAGAAATCAGAAGGGAAATACAATGAAAAGTAAGTTTCTCTCCCACCCCAGGGCAGCTGCTGTTCACCGTCTCTGTCCCACCAGCACCAAAGCCAACAGATGCGCGCTCACCTGCACAGCCCACACCGGCTCTGTCTGCGGAGCAGGGCGGGGTATCTGCTATTCACCTTCCATGTCTCAGAGGTGCACTGGACACCCCCAGGCAAACAAAAGCCTTCCCACTGCCCCTCCTGCCTCTGCCCCAGGAAGAAGCCCTTAGGAGCAGGAGGGGAGCCGGAAAGGAAGAGAGTGGGAGTGGCCCCCACACCGGCTGCCTTGGGAGGCGCTTCTCCTGGAAGGGGACCTCTGTCCCTGCTCTGGGCGGGGCTGCTCCTTTCCAGCAGCGAGGTCTTTCTTCTGCACTGAAGACCCCCCCCCCAAGCCCCGCCTCCGAACAGCAGGCCAGTGTCCCCGAGAGCAGGCTCCCCACACTCAGCCAGCACTGGATGATCTGGGAGAGAAAAACCCGTTTCCACACTTTCCAGGAAGACAGTCTGGGCTCTGGTCCCCTCTGCCTCACTCTCTCTCTCCAGAACCTTCCTTCCGGAATCACCAAATAAACTCTGTGCTTAAATCGGAAGGAGGACCCAACCCAGGGCAGTCTGGGCCGGGGGACTCAGTGGAGAAGGCAGTTTGCTTAAGCAGATGTTTGAGAGGAGAGTGGGGGTCCCCTCACAGCTGACGGAGACTCCAGCTCAGCCTGGCTGGTTAGAACTGACGACGGGCGTGGACGGAGGCACGAAGTTCTTGGCGCTTTCACTCAGCGCAGGATGAGCGACAGAAGAACTGTGGCAGGGAGATTCTCTGGGGCCATTTACTGTGGGGGGCTAAGGCTGGGGGCGGGGTCCCAAGTGGAAACGGCTGATACACAGAATGCAGGGGTGTTAAAAATGCAAGCCGGGAACAGCAGCTATGGGACATTCCCGTGTACCCCAAGTCCCAGGTTTGCATCCAGGGCTGGTGGGAGCCACCAGGACGAAGAAATAAATAAAAGAAATAAAGCGCTTCTTCCTCTCCTCTCTCGTGCCTGCCTGCCTCTGTTCACCTTCATTCCTGCTGCACCCGTCCTTAAAAAATGCAACCCTGCGGAGGGTCAGGGCAACGGCAGGTCGCTGGGCCCACGCTTAGCCCTTAGCTGGGGGGTCGGGCCCTGCTGCCCTCTGCCCGTGAGCCTGGCAGTGCCCCCAGGTCCCTGGGCAGCAGACACACGGCTGAGTGTCCTCCCTGGGCGTGGCTCTCGCAGAAGGAACCAGTGTTGTGTGTCCCCTGCCTGTGATCCCAGCAAGTCTACTAATCTCCAGTTCTGCTCACCCAGGAGGGGACACTTGGTGGACAGGGTGTTGGGCAGGGAAGGGACACGGGCAGGAGTGGTTACTTCTGCTCAGCCCAGAGTGTGAGCTACAGCGACAAGTGGAATCCCAGGGAGCAGAGTTCACACATCTGACCCCCTCCCCAAATGAAGGGGCCAGAGGAGCACACAGGGTCCCTGAGGAGAGAAGCTCATCACTCACCCCAAGCCACGCAGTGCAGCCCACACCCTTGCCTCACAGAGGGCGGCCCAGCCCTCCCGAGAAAGGCCGGACTCGGCGCGACCCCAGCCTGCTGACCCTGAGTGCATTCAGACAAGCGCCCCGGAGGGTCTCCTGCAGGTCATGGTTTGAAGTGTCGGCTAGAAGACCACAGGCCCACATGGACAGTGAGTCCAAGAAGCTGCAGGCACTCGTGGGCCGGGAAACACTGACTCAGCACCTCTTGGTGCTGGAAATGCTCACAGGACCTGGTCCCAAAGGTGCCTGATGATGATTCTGGCTCCAGGGCTCCATGCAAGCTGGTGCAGGTCACTCGCAAGAGCCTCCTTACACGCTCCCCCTCTGACACGGGTGCACACACACACGCACACCCTCCTGTCGCAGGGAGCGTGGCCTGTGAGTCTGAACTCACAAGGGGCACATCTGTCCAGGGCACAGCACGGCATCCGCCCAGAGGCAGCCGCGCTGGGCCCAAGTCTCACCTGGGTTCTCACGATGGCTTTGATGGCGGCTTCAAACTCTTCCGAGTTGTTGTAGTCGACGGTCCACACGTGGGGCTTCCCGATGAAGTTCTCCGCGTAGGGGTGCTGGGAGAACACCTGGCGGGGCAGAGGCGGCGGCTTCTCCCCGTCCTGCAGGCTGTGCTCCCCCCACGTTCCCTGCTCCCCTCGGCCCGTGGCTCAGTCTCCCTCTCCCACCTCACCTGTCTGGAGGTGGGCTTGCCACGGAAGAACTCGTGGTTGAGGGAGCTGTGGGGCGGGCTGAAGCGGGACTGCAGGAAGATGCAGCCGTTGGCGATGGCCTCCAGTGGGGCCGGACCCTCGTAGGGGAAGCCAAAACCTACGAAGAGCTGAGGGGCAGGCGGTGCACATTGCGGTCAGGAAGGCTGGCATCGCAGCCCAGCGGCCCCAGGAAGCAGGGGCCTTTACGTGGGGGTTGGAACATGAACAGGACGCAGCCCACACCTGCTGTGCACCGTGGTCTGCACTTTCCCTCTCTGGCCTCAGTTTCCCGACTTGTGAAATGAGGACGTCCCACTAGGGGATATCAATAGCTTCTTCTAGCTCTAACTGGCTATGATTCTGGAGCGGAATAAAGAGTGAAGGTCTCATGACTAGTAGGCTTCAAAGTCACCGCCACAGCTGACCTCAGAGGATCTTTACCCACTCACCCTAAAAGCATTCATTCAGCACCTAACTTGTGCTAAGAATGCTCACAGGACTGGCGCCCAGAAAGTACTCTAAATGATTCTGAATCCAGAATCAAGTCCTGTAAGGTTGGCCATGTAAGGTTAATCAGGTTGCTCACTGCACAAAGGTAGCCTCTCCCCAACCCCACTCTCTTTCACACTCAAGCGCACACACGCGCATACATGAAACCTGAGAAAAGAAGTTATGGTGACATCAGAAGAGGAACCGAAAGCTGGTGATACCCCCGTCAGTCACAGCTGACACTTCAGGACCTGCCAGAAGTTCACGTGCTAATGGTGGCTCCTGAGATACAGCTTGGGGACTTCTAGAAGCTGTAAGTCAGAACTACAAGGCCCTGGCCTCCCAGCCTGTCCTACTGCCCCTCAGGAGATCTGGCAGCAGGGCTAACACAGGACTAGGCTGGACTAGAACTGACAGTGAGGAGGCAGCCCCATTACTCCTCCCCACCCCTGAACCTCAGCTGTGCTGACCCTGCCCAGGTCCCTTCACAATGGGCCCACCCTGCCTGCGGGACAGCCCCACCTCTATCCCGGGCTCAGAACAGCCCCGAGTTCATCAGGAGGCTCAGGCCAACAGAGGGTGTGGGGTGTGTTCACAGGTGGACGAGCCCCAAGAGACTGGAGGGGCATGCGGGGCGGGTCCTCGGCATCTGCGGCCGTCAGGGGCGCGGACAGCGGGCTCCCACCTTCGCCTTGCGCAGCAGCTGCTGGAACTCGGGCTGCGGCAGGAGGCCGTGGTTCTTCACGAAGGCCGGGACCTCGGGGGGCCGCTGGCTCTCATAATACACGGTGCCGTGGATCTCCATGTACTTGCTCAGGATGCTGAGGAACTTCTCCTTCCCCTGGAAGAGGAGGATGTGGCAGCCTCACCCCAGTGCAGGAGGCAGAACGGGAGGAGCGACCTCTGAGTCTGGACACCAGAAGAGGTGGGGCTGCTCTCAGGTTGGTGTGACCCTGGGCAAGGCCCCTCTCCTCTGTCGCCCACAGCTTCTTCATCTGTGACTCGCAGAGACTGTCTTTGACCAGAGGCTTTCAGACTGCTCTCAGTCACGAACTGTTATCTTTCCGGAGGAAAACTATGGGAACCAACGTTTAAATGCCTCCGAGTACAGCTGCTTGTCCTGCCCTGAAGGGCTGACCTCCAAGGGCCTCTGAGGGGCTGTGGCATCCTCTGGAACACAGAGCGTCCACCTTTCCATTCCTCACCCACCCATGCCTGCCTCCCTCTCTGTGACCTTGGGTTAGACGAACATTTCTTAGAGACAACATCAAAAACACAACCCATAAAAGAAAACCTCAGACTTCATTAAAATGAAGAACACTTACTCTTTGAAAGAAGCTGTTCAGAGAAAAACCAGCCATAGGCTGGGAGAAAATATTTTCAAAGCAGATGTGTGATAAGGAACTGATATCCAAAATATATAAAGAACTCTCACACCTCAATAATAAAAAGAAAATAAACATAACTTGTTAAGTGGGCAAAAGTGTTGAAAAGACATTTTACCAGAAAAGTTATATGGAAGGCAAGTAAGCACACAAAAATGCCTTCAACACTGTTAGTCAAGAGGGAATTAAAAATTAGATCACAGTTAGATGCTAGCGTGCCTGTCAGATAGTTAAAATGAAGAGATTGACCATTCCAAGGACTGATGATTTTATGAAGGAACTGGAGCTCCCCGGTATTGCTGGCAGGATTGCAAAATGGCACAAACACGTTTCTTAAAAGACTGAGCATGCTTCCAAATATGCTGTGTTTTTCCACCCCTAGGAATTTACCCAAGAGGAATGAAAGTACACGTTCATTAAAGATTTACACATGAACGTTGACAGCAGATTTATTTGTATGGCCAAATACTGGAAACAAACCCAAAGTCCTTTAATAGGTGAATGGATATCGTGTGGAATGTCCATATAATGGAATATTACTTGGCAATAAAAAAGGAAATAAGCTATTGCTATATACAGAATCATGAAAGAAACTCAAAATAATTACACTGAACAAGAAAATCTAGACAAAAATGATATGTCATAGGATTCCATTTTTAATGAAATGAAAACTAAATGACAGTGATAGAAAGCAGATCACTGGTTGCTTAAAGACAAGGAGATCTGGGGGGAAAAAGATGCTAAAGGGGGAAAGGGAAATTTGGGGGAATGTGGGTATAGTCAGTATGCTCACAGGTTGCAACGATGGTTTACAGGTATATAGATGGGTCAAAATGTATAGGAGTGTATATTTTAAACACGCTTGGTACACTGCATGTAGAGTGTACCTCAGTAAAGCCATTAACATAGGTTTTTAATGTAAATACATTGATTCTTTAAGTCAAGTACACGAGGAGAAAAGGTTATGTAATCAAAACCAAGAGGAAACAGACAATAAAAACTTACCCACAGGAGCGCCACCTGTGAAGTTAGCAGGCACAGACCTGAATACTGGTATGCCCTGGTGGCCTAGCAGACAGAACCACCAGACGCAGTTCACACACATTCCAAGGACCCGGGTCCAAGACCTGGGGCCAAGGGAACCACCAAAATGAACAACTAAAGAAAATAAATCAAATGCTGTTTCCTCTTCTCTCTTCCTGACTGCCTGTTTGCCTTCATTCCTGCCTGCACCTTTCCTTTAAAAAAAATATGCCAAGGCTAGTCAAGGAATAGAAAATAAGAGCTGAAACCAAATAGAAATGTTAGCAATTTTAAAAATGGGTGAAATTAGGAACTCAGTCAGTGGGTTAATAGCTGATTAAACACAGGCGAAGAAAGAATTTATTTAGTAAAGGGACAAATGGAACTATCAGAACAAAGCACAGAGACTGTAAGGGTGAGAATTCCAAGAAAGAATGCAAGAGACAGAGGGGCGGGGTTGAGGGGCTAATGCAGTGCAAATGGAGCCACAAAGTAAAAGGTAAGAGGTTGGGGCAGAAGCAACAGTGAAAGAGTTATTAGTGGAGAAGTGAAAAGGCAAACCCCAGATTCAAAAACGTATTTAAACTCCACACAGGGTAAATCAAAAACATACATGTGTATATCATAGTTAAACCAGGGAAAATCGAAACAGAAGTCATAAAAGCAGAAGGAGAAGACAAATTACCTTTAAAGAAACGATAAGCATTATGCTGACTTTTTTTTTAAAAGAAAGGAAAGGTCAGGCAGGACCGAAGGTGAGCAGACAGGTGTCAGGCAGAAAGAGGAAGAAGCACTTTATTTTATTCAGTTGTTCATCGCGGTGCCTTCCCTGGCCCCGGGGCTTGAACAGGGGACCTTGGGATGCGCGTGGTCAGTACACAGCTTTAACCCGCTGGGCCACCAGGCCGCACCAAGGCTCACGCTGAGTTGTCAACAGAAACGACTGAAGCCAGCTGGCAAGAGAACGTTTCATGATGCTCAAAGAAGACACCTGCCAAGCTAGCGTTCCGTGTGCAGCGAAAACGCCCTCCAGGAATAAAGGCGAAATGAAGGCATCCTTAGAAAATCCAAATGCCAATGGGCCCAGAGTACAGCTATTTTTTATGTAGAACAAGGAATCCAGATGAAAGTTCAGAGATGTAAAAAGAAACAGAGAAAATAGACAAAAGCAGGCAAATGGAAATGAAGACTGATCGTGGAACAGGAGATGAGTGTGGGTTTTAACACGGAGAATTCAAATACAACGTGAGCATACAGAGATAAATGCATCTTAAAATAAAAGGTAAATGTACTGCTTTACACCAAACTTTGATAAGTCAAGGATGTATGTTATATGTTTGAGAGTAGCCATTAAAAGAATATGAGTATAATTATATAATTGGTCAGCGAAAGGGGCGTGGACTTAGAGAGAGAGAAAGAGAGAGAGAGAGAGAGAGAGAGAGAGAGAGAGAGAGAGAGATCATTGTAAAAGAAGACAAGAAATGAAAAAAAAAAGATCACATGGTTGATTCAAAGACAAATATATCAAAAATCACACTAAATGGAAGAAGGACTACTTATCATAAAACCAAGTGTGTTCAGAGAAAAATCAAGCACATAAAATTTGAAGCAATGTCTGGAAGCCCCTCGTGCGACATCCCAGTCCTGGCACCGGAGGCAGCGCCCCCGTGAACGCTGCCGTGCACTGTCTGCCCCGCACATGCGCACGCAGACAAAGAGGGTCATGGACATCTGCTGTCCAGGAACCTTTTCACCTCACCGTGTGCACATGATGCAGGTAGACACAGGTATGTGTACTTGCATTTCACAGAATCATATGTACTTTTAATATACATCAGGCCTCTGGCAGTCTTTCATCCTATCATTTCATGTTATTCTATTTCATTTCAAAAAGCTAATTATTAAGGCAGGGTTAGAAAAAGACAAATATGCTTTGACCCGACTTCTGTGTGGAATCTACAAACGTCAAACTCATAGAAACCAGCGTCCCGCGGAGGTGACCGGGCGGGCGGGACACGGATGAGAGAGGTCCACTAAAAGCCACCAGCGTTCAGGCGTGAGATGAACATGTGCTGGAGACAGAATGTGCGGCACACAGGCTGTCGTGGCCACACTGTGCGCTGTCCTTGAAATGTGCGCAGGGCAGATCTTCAGTGTCCTCACCATGCAAAGGGAAAAAAGATAACTGAGGTGATGGACGTGATAATTAGCGTGATTGTGGCAATGCCACAATATATGCGAGCATCAAGCCTTCGTTTTTCTTTGTCGATTAATTACACTTCGACATAACTGCCGAGAGAAAGCCCGAGCTCAGAGCCGATTCACAGTGTGCTCCCGCCCCCAACGGCTCCGCTGAGGTCTGGAAGCTGCCCCCAACAGCAGGGATGGGTTAGCCCAGCTCCCAAGGATCCCCGCTCCAGTCCCTCCTGTCCCCCCAGAACCATACCCTCTGTAACACAGCAGCACCCACACCTGAGCCTCAAGCTGTTTTCCACTGAACCCAGAAAAAGACAGGGCGCCTGAGCACAGAGATTCCCCAAACTGCCGTTTCCTGCTGGTTCTGTGTGCGGCTTGGGCCAGGTCCTCAGCGGAGAGGCCAAGGACCTGACCGGGTTCATAGATAAATAAATGCCTCTTCGTCCTCTCTCTCTCTTGCTTCCTGCTGCTCACTTCCACTCCTGCCCGCTCTCTTCTTTAAAACAATAAAATGCCTAAACTTAGCTCGGGATCCAAGCTGCTGCTTCCATAGAGGTGGCGACCTTGAATCAGCCTCCCTCTCACTCCTGCCCTTCTCTGCCAGCTGGTCCCCCGAACTCTGGATGGCATTTATTCCAGGACACTGCGGTCATTTGTCTCTTCATCCAGCCACCTCTGACCTCCTTTGGTGACAGGCGCCAGAGCAAATACGTCCTTTTTGGAAGCAGCTACAGGGTGGCCCCAGCTATCACAGACGCTCCTGCGCCGGAAATGAAAGCTTTCTCTCCCCAGCTCTCAGAACCTCTCACTCTCTTGGGGACGTTCCTTAACAGCGCTTTCTGGTAAAACCAGAAGCGGGTGGTAACACCCACTCCCCAGCACCCTGGGCGCAAGGCTGGCTGTGGCTTCCCAGCAGCCACCATGTCTGAGACCAAGTCAGAATGACCTCTCAGCCCCTCCCCACGCCCCACGGGACACTGACATCTCAGCCTGGCTTTGGCCCTTTGTCCTGCGGTCTGAGCGCCTCCCCGCCACCCAGGCCCACGGCTAGGCAGGCTCTGTGCTGGGTTCTGCACTTGTAAAAGGGGCCTGGGAACACGTGCAGTGGTGAGGAAAGGAGATGCAGGTGCCCCCTGGCTTGGGAGGCACTGGAGACCAGCTGTCAGCCCCGGAGGTGTTGGCACGCCGACCAGGAGATGTGCCAGGACACCCGTTTCTCCCCCTTCCTTGGTCACGGAGGCCAGGGCTGAGCCGGGCACGTGGTGCTGCAGCAGAACCACGTCTGGCGTCTCTACACCGCGCATGGTCTTGTGACCAAGATCTGGGGGCGCGGGGGCGCAGGAAGGGAAATGCATGTGACATCAAGGCTCGGGAGGCACCGGGTACATGCGCTTTGTTGCTCCTGCCACTTCCCCGCCGGCCAGAGTGCAGACACAAAACCACAGTTCCGCCGCCACCAGGACAAAGCCCAAGTCGCCCCGCCACTCTCCAGGACGTCCACACACAACCAAACTGCCTTCCGGCGCATTTCTCCCCACCATCCCCACTCCAGCCCCGCTGACACTTCCAGTCTGCCAACAGGAAAAGCTGCACGCTCTGCATCGTCTTTAAATTAGCATCGTCGGAGCTCCCTATGACGCCGGAACGGATCTGGACCCGTGGAAGAGTGAGAACCACGGAACAAGATGGTCATGAGCAGGCCCAGGTGGGCCCAGCTGCTGCTCACAGCGCCATCATCTGTGTCTCCGCTGCAGGCCCTCACCTCCTGTCACCGGCCCTCCTGCACCCTCCTCCCCACTGGTCACCCAGAGAAGCCAGGAGCCCCTTAGGTCCCCGCTGGGGGAGGGGACGGGGAAGGGAGCACCCAGCCAACGGTCACCCACCTGGAGCTGCCTCGAGGCGATGCGGGGCGGTGCAGGAAGAGGAGAGAAGAGCAGAGGTGAGGCTGGCAGACTGCGGCGCCCCGCCCCAGGAGGGGTTCCACTCCCGAGAGCCCGCCTGCCCCACCGCCTCCCAGCCTCTCCGGAACCCCTTTGCGGGGCTTACAGTGCTTGGTGGCCATCCCAGGGAGGAGGAGATGGGCACGGTCCTCCTTGGAGGACACTGGTGTTTGTCGCAGTGGGCGGGCGAGGCGGGGCGGGAGATCCCAGCTGGTTCTGCCAAGGCCACTTAGGGCCTCTCTTTTCCGACCACTAGGGAGGCCGCTTCCCATCGTCCCGGGCGGGGGTGCCGGGGGCTCACCTTCCAGATGCTGGCCTCCTTGCCATACACCACCGCCATGTTGCTGGCCTTGCCGCCCCTGATGAGCCGCTTCTCGGTGTCACTGTGCTCCTCAGACACGAAGCCCATGAAGGAGTTGTCCGGGGTGTGAGCTGCGGCCAGACCATGGGGTCAGGAAGCGGTGACCACAGCGGGTCGGCCCACACGGGCCCGTCAGAGGGGCCCCGTTTGGCCGGGGTGGGGAGGGGCTGCGGACGGCTGGGGGCAGAGTCCCGGGCGCCCTGGGGCAGCAGCAAACCTCGGAGCCCTCTTGCTCGTTTCGAACGAGGAAACTGAGGCACGGGGCACGTGAGCCGGCCTGGACTCTGCTGTCCTTGGCGCTCTGCCCAAAGCTTCGGCCACCCCGTGTGTGCCCACCAGCAGAGCCTGTCACCCCACCTTGGCCCCGGCTGTGCCCTGGCCCAGAGCCCTGGTCTCGGCCTGGACTCTGATGGCTGCCCTTGGTCCTGTGGTCACTGCCCTCTCCCGAGTCATCCCTTCCAATGTAGGTGCCACCAGGTCCCTCTGCACAAACCCTGCGGTGGCCCCAGAAGCCACAGCCACAGCCACAGCCCTGGCCCTTCCCCAGCAGACAGGCCCCGCCGAGACCTCCTTCCTGACACCACACTCCACCTTCGTCACAGTCACACTGACCAACGTCACATTTCTTTGTCAGAAGGAAGCCCCCGAGGGCAGGAGCTCGGACTTGCTCAGGTCTGTGCCCTCCCCCGTGAATGAGAAGCCTATTCGGCCTGCAGGGACCCCCACACGTCACCTCGTCCCAGAAGGTCTGTGTGGCCTCCCACAGCGGTCACTATAGTTTCAGCCCCGGGACCCACACCCGGGCAGGCAATGCATCTCTCGGGAGCAGGCAGGGATGGAGGAGCGGGCATAAGAGCCTCCGCCTGCCAGGCCACGTCCCCTCCCTCTGTGCAGAGGGCCTTGAGCGGATGCGTCCTGAGGCTCAGTTACTGCGGGCCGCCCCCCGGGAAGCAGTCCTGGAGGGCAGCTGCAGCAGCCACAGCCCCTCTGTTTCTCAAAGAGCCCTGGCCCCGCTTCTCCGTTCCAGATGGCAGGGTTCACAGCTCAGCCTGCTGAAGCTGGGCGTGTACTCCAGTCAAAGAAGCGCATTAACATGGTGCATCCGTCCCACTGAAGACTCACACACAACTGTGCGGTGAACTGAGTGGTGTGTACGGATGCTGCTCTCTATTTTATCTTTAAATCTGTATCAGATTAGAATGCAATGTTCCCTCAACAACACTTTTTAAAAGTCATAATCAATATCTGGTATGCTTTCAGGAGGAGATTGTCTTTTTTAAAAAAAAAAAAAAAAAAAAAACCCAGAAAGCTCAGATATTCGGGCACCACTGACATGCCGGAAAACCCGACCACTGCATGGACAAGACTTTGCTGATTGCAGAACTCCTCTTGAGCTGCAGAGGCAGATGAAGGGGTCCCCTAAAACCTGAAATTAGTCCTGTGATGGCTGGGGCATCAGCAGCTCTCCTGTCTCAGGAGGCTCTGCCCAGGCTGGTGAGAGGCTGCAGGAAGGCAGACCAGACCCTCCCTGACCTTGTTTGGCCCAGTCCTATTTGTTCCTCCCTTCTGGCTCCAGCTGGAGTTACCACTCAGACTTTATTCTTGCCTTTTCTTCCCAATTCTCCAAGCTGAAGAACCCTTCATCCAACTGCCCTCATTCCACCAATTCCACTAGAAGGAACAGGTTCAGAACACAATTAGCTAAATGAGTGGGTGTGGAACAGGAAAGCATTGAAACCAATTAAAATAACAGGGCCCATTAAGCAAAGCACTCCCAGGCACAGGACAAGAGTGAGGCCTCTCCCAGTTAGCTTATTGGGGAAATTAACCGACTGGATAGGGAAAGGTCTTCTCATACTCATAAATTCCTTCCTGAATGCGGTACGTTATTAAAACTGGCAAGCCTCTCTTTTTTGTTCCTGTTTTCTCCCACTTATTCAATCAATTAACATTTTCTGAGAGTCAGGACAGACCCCAGGGAAATAAAGATTAACAGTGGCTCGTTTTTTAGAAGTTCATAATCTATCAGGGGAAATAAATGTACTGGGTTTATGAATTATAAAAAATAGGGATAAAGGAGAAATACATTCTACTTGGAGTAAGAAATGAGGGGATCAGCGAAAGTTAGGATAAAAAGAGGAGACATTGAACTTGGGGTTTTGGAGGATGCATAGGAGTTTGTAGGGTTTGGAACTCTGTCTCCAGGTGGCTCCACCCTAGGATAAACACTCATTTTTTAACACGTAGATTATTGCCAGAGCTTCTTAACCCATCTCCTGCTTCCCCCTCCTCTGCCACTGCCTCTTTGGAAACCTGCAATCATCCAGCATTCAATTATGTGTCACTGAACAACCTTTTGGTCAACAAGGGACCACATATATCAGGTGGAGTCCATATAAGTGAGGCTTACAGCCTAAGTGTGTAGTATGGACGGTCTGCACTGTCTACGTTTATGGAATTACTCTATGACAACAAAATAACCAAAGGACACGTTTCTCAGATGTATCCCTCTCAACAGGCGATAGGTGACTACAGAAGGCATCAAACTTTCTCCGTGACATTCCCTGGGACACGAACCTACAATGGCTCCTGAACTAGTGTCCTCTTTGCTAAAAGCCTCCATCCTCCCACTCCCACATCCTCCAGGCCTCTCTAACTGGCCTCCCAGCCCTGCAACCTCCTTTCTTTCCCTCCTGAAGACTCTGAGCTCTGAGTCCCCTCTCTGCTCACACAGGCTGTTCCCACAGCCTGCACATCCCTTCCTGGTGCCCCCATCTCCCTGTCCCTGCCCTGTCCAATTGCTCTCCTGGGTACAAGGCCCCCAGGTGATCAGCAAGCGGTCTTCTTTTGGAAAGGACTGTGCAGCCTTGAAACGGGCCCTGGGATGTATGTCCTCAGAGGGCACTGTCTGCCTCTCTGTTCCTCCCAGTCCTCATCGGGACTGCGTGGCCTCCAAGAAGCTCCCCACCTTCCCTGCCTTCTGGGATCTAATCAAGCCATGACTGAGGTATTCCGAAGCCTCATCCTCATCCGCCTCTAATACAGCCTGGAGCCTAGAGAGCAAGACAAAAGGAGACC
This sequence comes from Solenodon paradoxus, assembly GCA_004363575.1. Classification (NCBI taxonomy): domain Eukaryota; kingdom Metazoa; phylum Chordata; class Mammalia; order Eulipotyphla; family Solenodontidae; genus Solenodon; species Solenodon paradoxus. The sequence continues at coordinate 64,328 of RJWH01002126.1, forward strand.
CTAGGTGCTCCAGAGAGAGGCATTAATTTGACAGGCTAAATAAAGATCAGATACTTCACTTAGAAGCAGGTTCCCCAGGATGCTCTTAATTTAGATAGAATGCTAACGAGGGTGCTTATCTGGCTTTCTGACCCAGAGCCTTCAAAGAAGTGCAAATCCGACATCCAAGATGCCAGGGCAGCAGTTATCTGACAATTAAAAGTGACAGCCAGAGCCTCCAGACAAGGAGAAAGAGTGCCACAGTCAACGGTGATGGGAGAGGGGCCACTTAGCGGGGGGACACAGCTCCGCACACCTCAGCGGTCCCCGAAGGGCAGGCACAGGAGCATGCGAGACAGGCTTGACCCTGAGTTGTCAAGAAAAGGTTAAATTATTTTCAGTCTGCTGCATTCAGAAGGCAGGTCCGCATGTGCATGTATTTTAGAGTCTCATTAAAGCAGCTAAAGCGCAGCCGCATCACGTTCCTTGCCTGCAGCCCCTCAAGAAAGGTTTTCCACTGAGTCCCAGCCCCACTCACAGCCCGTTTCCCATTCTCCCCAGCGCTGAAGCCCACAAGAGCGCTTGTGCTTCCACAACCTCCCGGTTTTCCACACCTATCTCCACGCCCCCTCTGCTTAGAAGAGCCTGCGGGCCCGGCCCATTCAAGACTCTCTTTCTGGAAGCCACTGAACCCTCCTCTGTCTGGGGACCAAGTGGTCAGCTGCTAGCTCTCCCCTGGAGGACAGAGGTCACGTCCTCCTGGAAGAGGATCCCCGCGTGTCTCCCCAACGAGGCTGCACCCACCGCTTCCCGAGTCCCATGTGGCAGCAGAGGCGGCCTTTAGGCTCATACACTGGCTGGACCGAGGAGGCCTTTCTGAAGCCGCTGAGATCTGGGCTGCCCCACAGCACCCTGCGGGTCCAGGGATGACCAGGGAGGAAGGAAAGAGGCCAGGAAGGACCCCACCGCCCCGCCCCGGCCCGGCCGCGACACTCACGGAACATGGTCATGAACTGCTTGGGGTAAAGGCTCCAGTAGCCCCAGTTGGTCCGGTAGCCGTGCAGCGTGGCGTACTCCTCGAGGTTGTAGGCGGGCTCCGTCCCGAAGGTGTCGATGACCCGGATCCGGCACCTGCACCACAGGACCGGGACCGGGACCGGGGTCAGCCACCCCGGCTCTGCCAGCGTGTGCGGTCACAGCTGGGCCTGGGACTCTTCCTAGCTGTGCCAGCGCCTTCTGGGCTGGCCTCCCGTCTTTCAGGTGGGTGAACACAGCGACCGTCCTGTTTAGAGACGCCTGGACCACAGGCCATGAACTCAGCAAGCACTATAACCACCACCCAAGAGGGTCCAGGGGTGTCCCTGCCTCCCGCCCAGGGGGCACCGGCAGGACCTGCATGTCCCTGGGTGGGGGCAGTGGTCACTCTGCCCAGGAGCTGGGCTCCCTGGCCTGAGATGGACAGCAGGGCCCCGGGGGGTGGGGGACAGCGGTCATGGCCAAGGGCCCATCTCCGGGAAGGCAGTACCTGAACATCCCTGCTGCACGTTAGTCCATGTCAGGTGGCCCTCCCAACTGGGCAGAGGCTCCATCAGACCCTGTGGGGCCGAAGCCCCTGGCCCTTCCCCTCAGTCACCCACCCTGGGAGAAGGGAATGTGGCCGAAGGGCATGCGGATGCCCCCCGCCCCGGCTCTCCCTCCCGCAGTCCTTCCCCAGGGCCCAGAGCGGCCCAGACTGCTGAGGTCGGCACTCTCCCCCAGAGAAGGGACGGCCGGAGGAGAGGGAGGACACAGAGAACGTGCATTAATAATAAAAGCAATAACGCTGCCTGTTACTTTTCCCCCTAATAAAATCACGCGGATAGTCAATGGGCCTGGAGCACATGCAATAAATAGCCAGGCTCTGTGCTCAATTAGAGCCGCGTCCCGCCGGCCGGCTGCAGAGACGGCAGGACGGTCTGGCCTTCCTCCAGACCCCGGGGGCAGGGTGCAGGCGGCTGAGCCCCACGTGGACGCCACGGGGGTTGGGGGCGGTCCCACTCCCTCTACCACGCCCTGCAGCTCCTCTGCCCCCTCCTTCTAGGTAACTGCTGACCCCCCCCCGCCCCCCGGCAGCCCCCAGCCAGAGGGGCAAGCAGCTGTGGTTCATGCATTATCATCAAGGTAGCAGGAGGCAGGGCCCCCGACCGGCGGGGTAGGGGACAGAGGGGAGCCGGTGTTCCACTCGGAGCCGGGCCCCAGCCTGCCGCGGCGCCTCACCGGTGCTTCTCGAAGGACAGTCCCATGTGCTGCTTCATCTGCTGCAGGCCGTGGTAGTCGGTGTACACCAGGTCGAAGGGCAGGCGCGCGGTGAGCGGGCAGCTGCCCCGGCCGGGCGGCACCCCTAAGTTACTGAGAGAACAGCCCTTCAGCGCCTGCGCCCCGAGGGAGACCACCCGCCTTCCCAGCCGTGCGCGGGCGGCCGGGCGGCCGGGAGCCCAGGCCGGTGTCCAACACCCAGGAGGGCAAGACCGGTGGGGGGTCCCAGAGGGGCGCGCAGGCCGTGGCGCAGTCGGGTGCGTGTTTCCTGCACCACGGACGCCAGCGAGGGCCCGGGGACCCGCGGCGAGCCTGCCACGCTGAGCCCGGGGCCGGGCTGCACGCTTCATTCCCACGCGAGCTCCTGCAGGGCTGCGTCTGCCCAGGGGCCGCCGCGTCTAAGGTCGGAGCACCACGCATGTCCGCCGCGACCTCACGCAGGGTCAGACCTGCTGGGAGCTGAAGGGGCCCCACAGATCTGCTCCAGATGCTGTCCACTCTGGGACGGGCTCCCAACCCACAGAGAGGCTCAGTCCTGCCCGCAGGGTCCCCTGTCTGCCGGGTCATTTACCCAGGACAAGGCCAGCTCCGGTGAACAGGGACGCGCGGGTTTACGCCACTTCCCCAGCTGGTGCCCCGTCAGACAGAGCCTTTGGGTCAGCTCACTGCGGCCTTGATCAGAATCAGCACCTCTGCTCAGCTCAGCCCCCTGGAGAAGGCCTCAAGGTCCCTGCCCACTGCCTGGACCCCTGCTTGACCACAGTGCATGTCCCCTGGGAAGGTGGAATGAAGACACATCCATCCAGAGTCTGCAAGCCCCCAGGCCAGCCAGGAGGGTCCCCAGACAAGTCCCCTTTCCCTGGAGCTGCCCACTGCCTTCAGACTCGTGGTCCTGATGCCCGGGCAGAAGGGCCGCACACACCAGACGCACTCGGGGCCGGCGACGAGCTGACAGCTCACTTGCTCATCAGTGGCAAAGAGCCACGACCGGCGCAGGCGGGGCTACCTCTCCAGCGCCCAGGACCAGGGGAGCCGGCAGCGGAAAAGTACCAGCTGGATGCCTCTGCACTCTGCTGGGTTCACCGAGTCACTGTCAGAGCTGGGGAAGGGGGCGTGAACACAGTCCCTGAGCACTCAGCCCAGAGTGGCACTTTTTTCCTGATGCCAGGATGTCAGGGAAGCTGCATGTGGCAGACGGAGACATAGGGGGCTGTGCCCGCAGAGAAGGGCAGCAAGGGGGGTTCTGGCTGGCCGCCGCCAGCCACATACATGCGCACTGCTCCTGCAGGGCTCCCCTCACCTAGATCCTTGGCTGCTCGGTGTGCGGGAAACACACAAATCCAATGCCCACCTGGCTTCTCGCCCCCTCCATGCAGCCCTTGATGGCTCCCCCTGCCAACCAGCCCTCCAACGCAGGACCCTCCAACCAGGGCTTCTCGGGCAGGGCCTTCCGAAGCTTTCTCCAGAAAGCAAAGGAGGCCACGCACAGGCCACAGGGCCACCGAGAGACCGGATGAGAAGTCACAGCCCTCTCCTGGGAGAAGGACGCTGCGCAGACGTGCTGGGGTGGGCAGCTCCGCCTCCATCACCTCTGCGGCTTGCGTGTGATCACATATTCTACATGCGTTCGACTTATTTGTTCATCGGCTGCTTTCATCTGCGAGATCAGACCCATGCTCAGTCTGGCCCTCTTCGCAGATTAGGAAACAGAGTCTAGTGATCTGCCCAGGGTCACAAAGCCAGGAAGGAGTGGAGCTGGGGTTAGAACCCAGGCAGTCGGCTCCAGAGCCCACATTCCCACTGGCTACACTCACCTCCTCACCTGGCCCCCTGATGCCAGACTAGACAATGGTGGACCTGAGATCACAGCACCAGGCGACCAGCAGAGACCTGGCTCCAGCCCCAGTGCTGCTGCTAAGCTTGGAGGAGTCGCGAGCCTCTAGGAATTTCGCTTTTCTCATCAGCAAATAAAAATGCCTCCCACACAGGGTTCCTGGTAGGAAAAGCAAGCCAAGGTGGGAGCAAGTCCCCTAACGATTATTACTTTTAGTCACTGCTTCTACTTCCGAAATTTCTAAATCTAGCAACTCCTTTCTAACCACCTCACCATCCCCCCAGTACCCCCACTCACTTGTGGCCCCAGTTATTTCTCCTCTACAATCTGTAATGTGTCTCTCTCTGTTCTGCCTTCTTCTTATCCGGGGACCTCTTACCTAGAGAGATCTTTCCACAATGTAGCCTGGTCACATGGCCCCCAGATTCCAATCCTTTCCGAAAAACTTCTCACTTTCCACTTCTAACTCAAACCTTGCCTCCTCCTCCAAGAAGTCTTCCAGGGACCCCTGGACAGAGTGCAAGGCCTTCCCCCACGATCCATCTGTCCCCAACTCTGCACAGTCCTGAGTCATCTCCTTGGAAAAAGGGACACGGTTTGGCTGGCTAAGTATCTGTTGTGTGCACCCCCTTAGGAAAATGGGTTTAAATGCTGGAAACGTGGTCAAGAAAGGCAGGAGAGAGAAGATGGCTAGAAGGTTGTCAAGTGGCCCAGAGGGTCCTCAAGCTCCCGCTCTTACAAGGGTGAGTAGCCTTGTCTGAACTGGACCTGAGTGGCCCCAGGAGCCCCGAGGGACATCATCACAGCAGGGAAGAAGGGCAGAGAGACAGATGGCCTGGGGCCACAGGTCCCCTTCCCAGGGGAGCGAACAAGAAGTCCCATAGTCTCTGGCCCAGAAGCAACGTCGTTCAAGCGAAGAGGGCTGTCCGGGAGGGGACTGCAGTCTCATGACCCATCACAAGGAACCTGAGCTTTACCGAGGCGTGAAAGGGTCAGCTCAGGGCAGAGGGGCTGTGGTTTTATCACTTGAAATTGAAGTTCACTTTTAAGGGCAATGTCGTGCTCAGAGGCTGGCTGCAGCGGTGGCATGACGTGAAAAACTGTCTTACAGTCTTAGTCAAAGGTGCCCAGGGAGGCCCGGCTACAGGTCTGCCCTCCACGCCAACTCCTCCAAAGGTCCCTGTCCAGATGGGCTATTTCCAAAGCCAAGTTTCCTGTTTCTTTTGAGGGGGTGGGGGCAGGGAGGTGGTGTGCAGCTACCCCACCCCCACAGACAGGCAGGTTGGGGGCAGCACCCAGGTCACCCCCTGGCCCACCCACCACCACGCCAGCCTGTGCTGGGGGGCGGAGGGGTGGAGAGCGCACGTGGAATTACCGACCTATTCGAATGTGATTCTAAATGTCCCCAGGCCCAGAATAGGGGTCCGGATAAAGGTGAGGGGGTGGGGGGACTTTCCTATGGGTTCCCTGCTCACCTGGCCATCAGAGCCAACCTGTCGGAAGAGCGGGTGGGAGTGAGTTTTATGGCCACAGAGGGTCAGTTTAGGAGGAGGATGGTGGCGATGGCTACACAAAGATGGGAATGTGCTTAACGCCACAGAGCTGCACACTTAAAACGGGGGAGGCAGTAATAGCTGTTTTTCAAGGACAGGTGCAGGCAGGAATGCAGGCGAGCAGGCAGGAAGAGAGGAGGAGGAAGCACCTTATTTTATTTAATGGTTCATCTTGGATTCCTCCGCCCCAGGACACAAACCCAGGACCTTGGGATGCATGTGGACCGCAACGGTGAAGGCGGCTGACCCCACCACACCATCACCAGGACGTGCCAGATGGTAAAGTTGATGTGATATGTGCTTGGGCACAAGTCAAACTGTGGGGACTCATGGATCCTGTGTCTGCCAGGGCACCGGGGTCCCCTTTTCTCAAGCACCCCCAACCAGGCTCCCAGCTGGCCACGGTGTAGGGGTTCAGCACACACCCAGAGAAAGCTTTCAAAGATCAACAGGTACGGCACGCCCTGGTGGCTCAGGCGTGAAGTTTGCGACGCCACTGCAGTCCACAAACATCCCAAGGACCCTGGTCTGTGAGCCAGGCCTACGGTGGTGCCGGTGGGGGAGAAACACAAGCTAAATAAAAAAATGCTTCCTCCCCCACCTTCTCTCCACCTGCTTGCCCGCTTCCTCTTTAAAAAAAAACGAACAGGTAGGTTGGGTAGATTGGACAAGGGCAAGGGAAAAAATAATCTGCACCCAGTGGGAAAAATTTCAAACAAAGCAAAACCCTCCCGAGAAGCACAACACAGACTGTGCCCAGCGCGCACGGCCGGCGAGGTGACCCGGAGCAGGCACGGCTGTGCCGCCTCCGCATGCCCCAAGCTGCGCAGACCTCGCACCACCCTCCCTTCTAGCTAAAAATTCTTCTGCTTTATTTCTCCCTGTGCCTTTGGTCTGTGGCTGGAAATAACCGCTCTGGGTACTGCTCAGATGCGGAAACCAATATCCTCCTCCTCTCGGCTGTGTGGGAGGGACCTCATTAAGAAGAGCACTTACCAGGCCTCAAAGATCTGCGGCTCCAGGTGCCCAAGCATCACAGGGACCTCACCGCCCCTAGATCGGCCTCCTGGGCAGCCCAGGCCTTTTCGGTCTCCCCCGGGGCCTGCTGTCCCTCGGGTGCCCCTCTCCTGAGCTCTAGGGACATCCCTGCTGCCATAGGCCCCCAGAGAGTGAACGGGGCCTCTGCGGTGCTGCAGGGAGGCCAGGTCACTGATGAGGAAGGAACTATTCTGCAGCGGCTCCCGGTGCCCAGGCTGGCAGACCTTCCCGTGCATTGTAATGGGCCTGCCCTCAGCTCCCCTCTCCTGAACATCAGATGCCCAGGTGCCCTTGGAGTAGAGACCACAGCAAAGGACAACTTAAGTCCCATCCGGCCCAGACCAGAGCTGGGAAAGACAGCTGGGCCAGGGCATCTGTGGTGTCATGTTTGTTGGCCAATGTCAAGACTTGGTTGGGGATCTCGATTTGTAAGAAAGAGACTCCCACTCCCTGAGGCTCAGCGCAGCACCAAGTGGGGTGAGGGGTGGTCCTCACATAGAACCATCCTTCCTGGGTCCCCAACAGGGACGGACAGGGGTCGCACCTTCCACGGCCTTCCCCTGTGCTGAAGACCACACCAGAGATTAAAATGCCTCCTTGGCACCCAGGGAAGGAGAGGGGAGAGGAAAGGCTTTTTTTCTTCCTCTGTTCTAATGCATATACTTTATATATTATAAAAAGCCTCAAGCACTCACAAAATTACAGAAAACATGATGATATAATGCATACCTATGCTCCCACCTCCTGGCTTCTCAAGTCGTAATGCTTTGCCTTATTTGGCTCAGATCATTTTTTCAGGGTTAAGACATCACAATCCCAGGGGAGCCTTTGGGTGCATTTCAGTCTCGGCCACTCTGCTCACACTTCCCACCCCTCCACCTCACTCCCACTTCAAAGATAAAATAAACCCACGGAGTGAGTGCCCCGTGCTGTGACCCCATCCGACGCCACCACCTCCTCCCTTCCCCTTCTTCTCCTTTGCACCAGCACTTACACAGCTGACAATGGCGCCATCTCAAAAGACAAATAAGCAAACCTCTCCCGATGGGTCGACTTGCATCCCTCCAAAGATACTGAGATCCCAGTCCCTGGGAATGCGAACTTATTTGGGAATAGGGGCGCCCTGGTGGCCCAGTGGGTAAGGGCACCAGATGCAGTCCACGTCCATCCCAACGACCTGGTTCAAGACACAGGGCCAGGGGCACGACCAAAATGAACCACTAAATAAAATAAATAAAACGCTTCTTCCTCCTCTCTCTGCCTGCCTGCCTGCCAGCCTTCATTCCTGCCTGCGCCTTTTCTTAAAAAATAAATAAACAAATAAATAAAACAAAAGAGATATTAGCAATATTTTAAAGAGCAGAAGAGGGTCACTGCAGATGGCAGAATTTGGAGGTGGTGGGCCCGAATCCAGTATGACTGCGTGCTTAGAAAAAGACTTGGACAGAGATAGACACACAGAGGGAAGACGGTGCGGGGAGGGCCACCCTGGAGCCAGGAGCCCCGAGGCCACCAGAATCTGGGTGAGAGCGGGGCCAGATGGCGCTCACGGCCTGGGAGGGAGCAGCCCTGCCGACACCCTGACTTCACCCTGACTTCCGACTCCAGGGCTGTGAGACGGTTCACTCTGCTCTTTGGGTCCCCGTGTGTGGCCCCTGCTGAGGGTGGCCCGGCAATGGCTGCGCATCTCAGTTCTGTGCAGGCTCCTGTCCTCCCTCCAGCGGTCACTCTTCCTGCAGCGGCCCCCAGCGCACTCGCTGCTTCCTCAGCCCCTCAGTCACCGGCTTTTGTCCTCAACCTAAGGGACTCTTTCTAACGTCAGCAGTGACTTTCAGTGACCAAAGTCACTGGGCATTTCTCAGTCTCCTTCTTACTTTTGACGAGTATGCGACCTCCTTGACCACACACCCCTTCTAGAAGCCTCTTCGCCACAGGCCTTTGACTGTTGGCGGCTCCGGGGGCTTCTCTCTCAGCCCTTCTCTCTGCTACTTGGCAATCTTGCTGAAACCATCTGAGCCCCAGGCCCATCACACCACCGCCTCCACATGGACCCCTCTCATTCAGCTTGTCTGAACCCAGATTCAAGGGTCTCCCCTTGGTCGCTGCGCCCTGATGGAGTAGCGGTTGGGTCTGCCCCTCTCCGGCCGAGCATAGTCCACATACATCCCAAGAACATCAAGGAACAACCAAGATGAACAACCAAATAAAATTGTGTTTCTTCCTCCTCTCTTTAAAATAAAAACAAAAGGTCTCCCTGTGTATCCCCAGGTGGCACTTGGCACTGGTGAGTGCCAAGCTGAGCGGTGGCAGCCTGTCATCAGTGGGTTCAGGCCGAGGACCTGGCACTGGCTCCCGGAGGTTCAGCCGGACCAGCGCAGTGAAGCTGAGCACAGGAGGTGGGGAGCTGGGATCCCTGCCTTCACGTTCCCCGGGGCTCCCCGATAGTTCCCTGAGCGAACGTGAACAAACACAAAGGCCGGGAGATTTCCATACAGGCCACGTGCTCTGGGCCCCGAGCAGTCCCTCCTCGTCCTTATTTAAACATTCTCCTCTCCAGCTTTCATCATTTGCCAGTTAAGTCAACTAATTTTCTACTAAACCCAATTTCACTCATGGATGGAGGAAGAGCTCCATAATTTCTCCTCGTGCCATGTTCTGTTAATGACGCTTGAAATTATGCAGATAAAATGGACGGGCACCGCGCTCTGAGCAGGGGTGGCAGGCCACAGGCTTCCCGAGTGTGCCCAGGGAAGGGGCGCTCATGAGACCAACTGGGGCTGCAGCCACAGTGGGGGCGGCGGTCTCTGGCTTCACCTGCACACCCACACCAGGCGGAGGCACGGGAGGGATGCCAGCCACGCCTTCACTGCTGTCGGCGCCCAGGCTGCCCACCCCCCCGCACCCCGCAGCCTCCCGCTCACCGCTCTCTCAGCCCCGAGAACATCTTGCCACAGCAAAGCCAGATGTGAATTCTGTGCGCAGCCCCAGACCTCACTCCAGTGAGCCGGTTAATTAAAACAGCGAATCACGAGGAGCAGAAAACAGTGCTCATCCGTCCAACCTTGTTGCTTCATCTGCCGGGAACACCTGCGAACAAACCCCAACCAGCGTCCACGCAGCGCCTTGTCCTGCCGCCCTCGCCACACAGGTAGTTCGCCAGACGAGGGAGACGCCTGTCACAGGCGCAAGCTGTGTTGCTCAGAATGCCGATCGCTTCACATCCCGCTGACCTATTTTCAAGTTAACCCAGCCCCGCTGGCTCGCATGGCCGGACGGCTCCACGACCCCACCTCCTCCGGCAGAAGGCGCCGTGTGGTGTGCAGTGGTAGCTGCGCCCAGGCCCCGTCCTGGGGCAAGGGGTCACTGTGAGGTCCGTCCTGTGTGCCTTCCGAGCTCGCCTGCTGGAGTCCTAATCTGCCTTCTTTGAACAGGGTCTTACACAGAAACCAGTGGTCAGTGCTGTGGGTCCTCACCCTTCCGTCCTTCTGAGAAGGGGAAACCAGGCCACAACACGCGCGCACAGAGCAGGCACAGTGCGGAGGGGAAGGCAGACACCGGGAGACGCTGCTGTGAGCCACCAGACACAAACAGCAGCAACCACCGGGATCTGGAAGACAGGCCGGGCCAGTGTCCTCGCGGCCTCCCAGGGACCAGCCCGCTGAGTCCTGATCTCAGAGTTCAGCCTCCAGAGCTGTGAGATGGGACGTCTCTGCTATGTAACCCGGCAACGCCTGCAGTGCTGCGGCCTCAGCTCCGGATCCTCACCGGATCCACAGCTCCGCCTCCAGCAAAGGCCTGCATTTACCTCACGGCAGGTGGTCCCCACAAGAGCTCACAGCCCCGCTTAGGTGTCACCTCTTCTCTCCAGTGATGAGTCACTGCTCCCATTTCACAAAAGAAGAGTGAAAAAAGCAGGTCCCAGAAAGGACGCAGCCCCAGGTCCAGCACAGGCCAGCAGGTTCCCACTGATGCCCTGGGTGGGGGCGAGAATCCCTGCTCTCAGGCCACATCCAAGGGGTCCCTCCTTGGACCACCCCTAGACTTGGTCCCCATTCCTGCCACCAACGGTGCCCTTGGTGTTTTGGAGTTTGAGAGGAATCTGCACGTTCTTCCTGCCCATCTTTTCGGGTCCTGAGCCCCCATCCCAGGCCTGATGCTGGGGGTATAGAGGGCATCTCACACCTCTCACAACGTGCCAACCCACAGCCAGCCTCTCACCAGACTGTGTGCTCGGGGGGGTGGGGTGCTTAGAATAGACACAGTCCCAGCTCTGGCCCTTGTCAACCCCGCCATCATCAGAAGCACCTGGCATGCTTGGAAAAGCCAACACTTGAGCCTGACCCCAGACCGACTGAATCAGAGACGAGGAGGGAGAATCGGCGGCACACCTGTAGGGCGGTTCTGCAGCAGGTGGGGTTAAAAGTCTCCCCCCAAACGTAGCCAGCTACAGTGGATGCTGTTCATTTTGTAGACATAACTACTGCGTCTCCCGAGGAAGGCTGTTTTCTCTGTTAAACGTGTATTCGTTTAGTGGTTTTACAATGGTATCTGGTAACAGATTTCGAAAGCGCTTTCTGAGGGCTGCTCCCAGAGTGGCTGCACTGTTAACGCAACTCTGCCCTGTCTGAACAAGACTGTTCACTCGCCCGCACACCCCGCAGGCCCCAGGCAGAGCCACGTGGAGCAGCCCTGGGCCTGTGCACTTAGCAATCTGCACTTCAGAGAGGGCACGGCCACTCCCTGGAGCCCCGACTTCTGGGGATTTCAGCTCAGATGAGCCCTGCAGGAAGCGAAGTGCTGGTGGGAAGAAACGGACTTTGTGGAGGGAGGGGTGTGTGTGCACTGCGCGTGTGTGGGGGTGTGTACATGTGTGCACATGGGGATGCACATGCACTGTGCATGCGCATGCACTGAGCACGTACCTGTGAAGGCTGTGTTTGCAGGCATGTGGAAGGGTGTGGGAGTGTGGCACACACAGAGTGCATGCATTGCTGGGTGTGTACGTGGGGGAGATGGCACAGGGGTGTTCCGGGTCTTCCACTGGGGTCCGGCTTTAGGGCCCCCTGAGTTCAAGGGCCCCACCTCACTGCGTTGGCCTGTGATGGGAATGGCAGCCTCGTGACCACAGACTCAGATGGGGCCAGAACTGGAAAAAGTGCTCTGGGCAGATAAAGTCTCCGAGTGAAGGCTGAGAGGCGCCCCAGCTGGGTGAGAAGCAGAACAACTGAGTTAGGCTCTGCCTCTTACGGAGATTCATCCAATACCTGCTCCCGCAGGAAAGGAGGACCCTCGAAGCGTGGTGCTGAGCTCTCACCGACGCGGGAGAAGCTTCCCGAGTCCCTGCAGGAGCACTAAAGGAGTCCTTGCCTCTCCGGCCCCAGAAGCTGCTCACTCACGCTGGGCCCCGGCTGGTCACTGTGAACGCACCTGACCTTGAGGTGGGGTGAGTCAGTGATGATGACAGAGGGTGCTCCACACGACAGAGGCCAAGCTTGGGACCCCGCCCCAGGGTGCTTCCCACTGCATCCTGGAGTCTCTGGTGAGCCAGGGGACACAGGTCCCAGATCTTAGTGGCCGCCCTGCCGGGGCAGTCTACCACACCTCTGACTGTGCCATCCACACAGTGCCCAAGGCCGCTTCGATGTCCCACATGGCGTCCCTGTCCTTTCTCCTCACCACTCCCCCATCTGGCTTTCAGAGGCCAGGAAAGTGCCTCTCCTCATTATTTACAGATGTTAGCTGTCTCTCCAGGGTTCTCCCCCACAGACGGCATCGGTGCCTCTCCTGAGCTCTTTTCAGAGGAGCCGGCCATGGGCACAGCAGGCTGAACAGCAGTGTGAGCTGGCAGACAGCAAGCGGGCACACCCAACTCGGAAGTGGCCTGCACAGCTCAAAATACTGCATCTGAGGACACGGCAGCAGGGTGAGAGCCAGAGGGAGGGGCGCACCGGCACCGGCACCCGCACCGGCACCAGGAAGCTAGGCTGCAGGGTCAGCACCAGCTCCGGGGGACAGCTCCCAGGTGGTTCCTTGAGTGCCAGGGGTGGCACCTCCTCCAGCACCTGCTGTCCCCAGCTGAGACGTGCTTCCCAAAGCTGCCACCACTGCGCAGCCCCCTCCCCACCCGTCACCTTCTCCCCGCTGCACCTGTTCCATGCTCTCACTCACATGTGCTGTTCCTCTCAGAAGATCCTTTCCGTCTTTACTCGACAAGAGCATCAGCTGAAAAGAACGTCCCCTGAGGTGTGCATTTCAAGCCAAAAGGATAAAAGCCTTCAAACCACCGAGTCATTTAGCGCCTTGGAGCACAACTCAGTCCCCCTTCTCCCGCTGCTCAACAGGGCTGGTCCTGGCACCTCCCTCCAATGGAGGTCACGGGACGTTCCACCCAAGTTACTGTCAGACTCCAAGTCACAGTGAAGAACCATAGAAGCTGAGTAGTTGCCCAAGAATGGCGTCTCCTGGGCCCTGGCGACCTAAGATGGGCCCTGGTTCTGGCCCCATCAGCGTGTTCCTCTCTCCAACACCCTGTGCTACAAAGCATCAGCTGTCCTGGCCAGAAAGAAACGCCCAACACAAAGAGAGAAACATCCAGAAGCAACAGGCCATCAAGACATCAGGCCGGTTGCATGGCAGTGGAGTTTCGTTGGTACAGAGAGACTTGCATTTCAGGGACTGTGGGTTTGAATCCCCACGATGGTGGAAACGATGGTGGGCAGGCTCTAAGCAGGAATCCCACTTTAGCTGAAAAGTCACCTGAGAACCAGCTCACGGGCTGACGAGACCACCTGCAGGCAAACAATTCTGCCTGGGGACAAAGCCATCTCACTCAAGTGCCAGTGGAGAAGGGGGACAGGCACATGGAGCACAAAGAAAGAACAGTCTACGTATCCCACAGATCCAGCAGCTAAAAATAAACTGGCATCTATGTCTACACGCACACTCAATGCTGTCCCCTCTGCTCACTGGCTGCCCACCTCCAGTGGCATCAGAGGGATCTGGCAGGGCAAGTGCTGGGGAGGGGGTGGGGGCCACTGCCCAGTCCACCACCCCCCGGCCATACTGACCCCTGGTCCCATAACAGGAGCCCGGTTCTAGAAGAGAAAGCATGCCCACCAGGGCAGCAGTCAGAGGGGGCCCCATCTGCTTGACATGACTTAGTTCCACAAGCCAGTATTTGTCAGCCCCCTGGAAACAAACTCAGGAGTCACAAACCTGAAAAGCACAAGCACAAGGCGGACTTGGTGCGCCCCAACGTGGCTGGCGTCAGCGTGGAGGAGGACGCGGCCCGGCAGACTGAGGTCAGGAATGGACAGAGCGGCAGCACCTTCCAGGGGCCCTGAGTCGTGGGGCCTGCAGGGGGAGCAGGGGCTCCCCTCCTGCACAAGGGGCTCTTGCAGGCACTCACCTCTGCAGCTCCTTCAGGGACACTGTGATCCGCAGGGTGTGGCCCAGGACGTAGAGGGCAGCCAGGATGTCAGCCCACTGCACCATCTCCCCCAGAGGTCCGCCCTTCAGCACCCGGGGGCTGAACACGTCCCCAGACTCCTCTGTCAGGAAGCCAATGTGGACGAGGACCTGGAGACACGGAGGTCGGCATGGAGGCGCAGGGACACGTGCCCTGGGGAGGCTGGCCAGCAGACACGGCCTCCAGGCTATGCTTCAGCAGCTGCTTGCTGGCACCAGAGCACAGCAGAGGGACCAAGAGGCAGAGTGATCTCGCAGGGCACTGTGCTGGGGGTGAACAAGCCAGTCACGCCTGCCCCAAGACGCTTACATTGCGGAAGGCAGACAACAGTGAACACAGACAAGAAAATTTCATGAAATGATAAGGGCGCTGAAAAAAATAAACAAGGTGATGGAAGTCAGGTAAATATTAGATGATGGATGGACAAATGGATGGATGGATGGATGAACAGATGATGGATGGACACGGGTAGATAGATGGACAGGTAGATGGATGGACAGATAATGACTGGATAGACAAATGGACAGATGGAGAGACAGATGAATGGATGAACATACCAACAAACCTCCCCCAAACAGAGGATATTATTCCCGACATTCCAGTCAAATGTCGACTTCCCTGCTTGGCCAGAACCAGACGTCTACAGAATGCAGGACCCTGAAGCGGAGGGGGCTGGGCTTTCTTCGCCACAGCTGGCAAGGACCAGGGCCACTGCGCGCATCTACCTTGAGCCTGCCTGGCCCCCGCCCCAGCTCAAATTCAAACAAATTCAATACGACTTTTTCAAGGGTTGACCTGGCGCTCACCTGGAAGCCTCAGGCCCTGACCTCGTGACCTAAGCCCTCCGAGCTCAGTTCCCTGAATGCAGAGAGGTTAGGTACCTGCTTCTGGTCCCTCCGGACGCCCACCAGTTTCTGTGCCAGGCGCTGGGCAGCCAGGGCCCACTGGGCTGTGAGCCGCTTGGTCCGTCTCTTCATGAAGGTCAGAGACTCCTTCCCGCTGCCCATCAGCTCCAAGAGGTGGGACAGGTTGCTTCGGAACATTGCCTGGAAGGGAGTCCAAAGCCGGTGCTCCAATCCCCGACCTGCAGGCAGGCCGGCCATCGCCCACTGCCCTGCAGAGGGGCAGCGTTCCTGCCTTTCTCAGAGGCCTGCCAGCCCCACAGTCCGGGGCTCTGCCAGTCCAGCCTCAGCCTGCCACCTTCCCCCAGCCCCGCGGGAGGCGGTCAGCAGTGACCGTTCCCAGGACCCCAGACACTACCAGGGGCGGCTGGGTAAGAGCTGGGCTCAGACACAGGGAGAGCAAGCTGACACGAACGAGGCCACCCAACTCTCCAGAACTCAGACCAGTCCCGGGTGAGCTGCGCCCGCGCCACACAGCTGGGACATCGAAGCACAGTAAAGCGTGTGGTGCACAAAGCCACGACGAGGGACAGCTGTTCTATCATTCCAGTCCATAAGGGGCGCCTCCTAGGCCCAACGTGTCTCCCACGTCAGCCCGCCAGCAGCGCCCCCACAGAGGGTGGAACGGGCAGAGCGGCCCCTCGCCTGACCACAGGGAAGGGCTCCTCCCACGGGCCCCCAGCCCAGGAGGCCTTGGACCCCCGCCAGGCCCTTCAACCTGCCCGCGTCCCAGGCCTACCTGCACTCTGGGGCGGGGCTGGGGGGCCGTCTGGGGCGCCGTCTGGTTCCTCCAGGGCAGCGGCGGGCAGAACCACTCCACCTCACTGAGGTAGATGAGGAAGGAGCACTCGGTGCCGTCCACCCCAAAGAAGGCGTAGCAGGGGTCCGAGGTCCAGCGGGCGCGCATCCACTGGCGAGAGGGCCAGTCCTGGGTCAGGGGCTGGCACCAGCCCACCCACACCTTCAGGGGCCTGGCATGCATGTCCCTGGTTACCCAGGACAGGGGTCTGGCCCCCCAAGATGCAGCAGAGACCAGAAGCAGAGAAGAGAGGCTGACCACGGGCCCTGGACCTGCCCAGCTGTCCCGGCCATGGAGACTCTCAGGG
This sequence comes from Solenodon paradoxus, assembly GCA_004363575.1. Classification (NCBI taxonomy): domain Eukaryota; kingdom Metazoa; phylum Chordata; class Mammalia; order Eulipotyphla; family Solenodontidae; genus Solenodon; species Solenodon paradoxus. The sequence goes on from RJWH01002126.1 coordinate 80,503, forward strand.
AGGGAAGGAGGGGCCCGGACTCGGGCCAGGTCAGGACACCCAAGGGCAAAATTCTGGGGCAAATAGCAGAGGCACAGCAGCAATTTCAGACGTGAACACACGTGCACACATGCACGCATGCACGCGCACACACGCGCACACACACGCACACACCCCCGCCCCCCTTACCCAATAGCAGGGCCCAGCTGAGGCCCAGGCCAGGGATCAACCTCCAAAGGGCCAGGCCAGGACCCACCCACTGCACTGGTCCCCACATAGTCACTGAGGACAGGGGTCTGCAGGGCACCAGCCACCCACTCCAGGACTGGCTCTGTAAGAAGACTTCGTGCAGCCGGAGCTGGTTGTAGGCTCTCTGGGCCGCCGGCTGTGCCGGCAAGGGTGGGCAAGACCAGACCCACTCCCTGTCCAGGTGCTGGACGGCGACAGGTATTTAACTGCATTGGGGGTAAAACAGCACTGAGAACCCGAAACCCGACTCCTGCTGGAGATTTGGATGGAGGCCAGGAGGATGGCCCACTGGAGAAGCTGTTAGCCTGAGGCTGGCCTCTGGCTGCAGATGCCAGAGCAGGGCTCCCCCTGGGCCACAGCACGCGGCCACCCTTCACCCCGCCCGCACCCCAGGCCTCACCTCCACCTTCCCTGAGCAGTCGGGGAACTTGGGGTCACTGGGTGCCTCACACTGGTCCCGGCGACTTTCAGACACTGTGGGGACAGGTCAGTGTGCTGAGGGCCTGGGCCTGGCCGGAGCCAGGAGGGGCAGACAGTCCTCGGGCAAGCTCTCACCTGAGGAGCCACCATGAGGGGCCCTAGGCCTGCGGGGACCCTGTGCCCCACCCTCCTTAGGGGCTTCAGAAAAAGGGGTGTTGGTCTGGATGACTGCAGACCAGCGGACTGGATGGCACACTTCATACCCAACCGAAATATACCCCAATTTGTCCTGATGGCACAGGGGGAGGGTCCGCTGCTTCCCACTTCCAGAGGAACAGAGGGGCCACGGGGGGACTCCAGGGCCGCCTTGTCCTCAGCACCCTCAGGCCAGGGTGGGCAGGAAGGACCCGTCGCCCTCTGGCCGAGGGAGCTATGGGGGCAGGGGGGCTGCACCCCGTCCCACCCAGACCCGCCTCGGGCAGTGGCGTCAACTCACCCTTGCTGTGCAGGAGCAGACTGTGGCGGAGGATCCGGTCCACCTTCACCGCGATGTCGGAGACGTTCTGCGCGATGGCCTGGATCTGCTCCATGAGGCCGGGCCCGGCGGAGAAGCTGTGGAGAAGCGCAGTGAGCGGCGGGGCGCCGTGGTGGCCTTCGGGACGACCCCAGCCAGTGACAAGGCAGAGGGCGCAGCACCCCAGTACCCAAAGTTGCCCGAACTACGCCAGTGACGGAAAGTGGACACAGGCACAGGGAGCGGCCGTGTGTGCCCCGCCAGGCGGGGGTCCTGAACCAGCCACAGGCCACGGGACAGCCCACGCCGCGGAGCTGGGCCTGCATCCACACCTGGGTTCCCGCTGTCTGTGTATGATGTCGGCGCACACCTGCGTGTGCCGGCACGGACTCACCTGTGCGGACAGCAGCGCCGGAGGCAGCCGTCAGAAAAACCCCAGTTCAGACGCTCAGACAGTCCCCACTGGGTGAAGAGGGCCCTTCCCAGCACGGCCAGCTCTTTCCTCCCTCCCTCAGGGGCTGTATTTGCGAAATAAATTCCCCCCGAAGCAGGCTGGGAATGTGCCAACTCTTAAACGCCAGTGAATACTGTTGGGTTCCCCAGAACAAATTCTGCCCAGGATCTTAACCGAGTTTACTGCCACACACACGTCGGCCATCTCGCCACCATTGATACCCACGTTCCTTTATTTGGGGGGAATGTATTTCCTCATGTGGACTCCACTCAACTCGCAGAGAAATCACTGGGCGGCACACGCAGTATCTGTCTCGCTGCAGAGACTTCTGCTGCGATGGTTCACTCTGCGGACGGCTTTGCGGGGCTGTCCGTCCAGGGGTCTGGGGGTCCAGGCGTTCAAGCACCTGGATTCCCATCCCTTTGCTTCTCACCGAGGTCTACAGCCCGGGGCCGCTCCACTGTCCCTTCCAGGGCTGGGTCTTCAGTGGGAATTCTGTGACGCACGTTTCCCAGCCTGGGCGCCCTCTTGGCCCCTCCTCTCTGGGCAGTGACCACCGCCCCGGGTGACGCCCATGCTGCCCGTCCCCAGGACACCCTCCCCTCCTCTCCAGTGAGGAGAGAACGGCGGTGGCCCATCCACAGAGAAGGTCCGCTGGTGCAGGTAACAGTCAGGACAGAAGCAGGTGACCAGAGGGAGAAAGGCCCGAGCACACAGGGCTGTACACAGAGGCACCCAGTGTGCTCACGCAGCTCAGATGGAAAATGGCTGTCTTCGTGTTCTTTAGGAACATTTTTATTTATGTTCATCCTGGTCGTTCCCCCGGGTCCCAGACATGAACCCCGGTTCTTGGGGTTTGCGTGCAGGCAGTGGGCTTCACTGCTCCCCCACCAGGGTGTGCTGGCCTTGTATCCTTGTCGTGGGTCTGGGCCAATAGGTGACACGCTCGGCGGCTTCAAGTGGCGCAGGTGCTTTGCCTCCCAGATGCGAGGCCACAAGCTCAGGACCAGGGGCCTGCAGCTGGCTCCTGTGGGAGCCGTGAGAAGGCTCCAGGCGCGTCCTGGTGGAGCAGCAGTTAGGTCGGTCACCTCTGGACAAGCGCATGCACGTACATCCCGAGGACCTGGGTTCAGTCAAGTCCAGGGCGGGTTGCGAGAAGAAAACAACCAATGTGAACAATCAAATAAAAACCAAGCGGCCCCTCCTCCCTCTTCGAGCCTGCTCCCCTCCATTCCTGCTGCTCCTTTCCTGAAAGAAGGAAGTCTCCCCAGTTTCTCGGGGGTCAGCGAGCCGGGCCTTAAGTCCACCCCTCCAATCGCCACACCCATCTTCACTCAGCCGTCTTCTCCGTGTGTCCTCTTCTCATGAGGACACCGCTCGTTGGATGGGACTCACCCCAGTCCCTACGAGCTCATCCGAATCTGAGCACATCTGCCTCCACCTTGTTTCCAAACAGGTCACAATCACCACTAGCACGTTCGGCCGTCCCCACAGCTCTCTGAAGGAGCCTGGGAGCGCTTCCTTGCTCTTCAGACCGTCCAAAGATGCTGCTGGTAGGGAGCCGCTGGCTTGGCCTCAACTTACAGAGATGCTGTGTGAGTGGGGAGGTCACAGCCTCCGCGCTCTTGCTCAATGGCACGGGCACCCGGCCTGTGAGCACTGAACGAGGAAAGACGAGGGTGAGCCCAGGCCGGCCCGGAACCAGCCCTGAGCAGAGCCAAGGCCTGTGCTGTGCTGAGCTGAGGGTGCAGCCCTCAGGAGGGATTTGGGCGAGACCAGGGTTCCTCACCGTCTTTCATTATCATCCCCTTGGGAGCCTGTGAAGACAGTTTCTCCCACTGTCCTCCCTTGGAGCACAAGTCCCTGAGAGACTCTGCTGCACGCACCGGGCGCTGTGGGCCGCACCCCATCGCAACATCTGCAATCACGCGCCCTCGCGAGCCGACTTTCACGCTTTTGGGGGCTGTGTGCGCCCATGGAGGATGCCTGGGTCAGAGCAGAGGACCACGATGACGCCTGGCGTCCCTGGACTCTGAAATGTGACGCGCTCCGGGTGAGTCCCGCCGGCCTCTGGTTCTGCACAGCCGCTCCCCCATTGGGAGGGGATGTTTTGGGTGATGGGCAGAGGTGGCCACAATGCCAAGGGCTGCTGGCTCAGGTGGACGTCGAGCAAGGGTGGCCACGGCCGGACAGGGCTGCTCCTGGTGACTCCTGATGTCTAACCAAGTGGTGGCAGGGCCAGCGGAGGTCCTGCCAGGTCACTGGAGACTTTGGAAAGGGCCCCACCCCACTGCCAGCTCCCCAGATCTACCCTCAGGGACTGAGTCACTTCTCTGGGGCGCTCAGGCCGTGGGGTGTGTTTGTGAGCAGCCGGCCTGGAACCCACAGCCCTGGGTCCTCAAGGACAGGGACATGCTTTCACAGTGGGCCTGGAAGTGCCCAGCACAGACCGCGGGCCCAGGGCCCCATGGCCGAACCACTGAGTCGGGTCGGCCCTGAGTGCGACGATGGGAGACCTAACAGGACACATCGAGAGGAGGGCCGGGTGGGGACGGAGCAGGGTGAGGGGAACGGCGACCAGCCGGCCCGGGAGCCATGGCGCAGGAGGGGGCCAAGGACCCGCGGAGGCCGCTGGCCCTGCGGACACCTGGATTTCAGGCTGCCCGCCTCCGGACGGCAGAGCTGCTCGTGCGGGTTCAACCTGCCCGACTGACGGTCATTTCATTCACGGAGGCTCCTGGAAACGACCAGCGTCACTGTCTGCGAGTCCAGGGGAGCGGACTTCGGGAGACCTGGCGACCTGGCGGAGAGGCCCCCGGGCACCACGCACGTCTATCCCAACGACCCAGGCTGGAGAGCGGGGCGGGGGCACAACCAGGAGGGACAACTAAATAAAACGAATAAGGGGCGTCCCCTCCTCTCTCCCGCTGCCTGCTCGCCGCTGCACCTGCCCTGGGGGAAAAGATGGCTTTCTCGTCCTCGGAGGCCGCCTCAGCGCCGCCCCGCTGGCCGGCAGGGCCGTCTGCACGCGCCGTCTGCACGCGCCGGGGCGCAGCTGAGCCCTCCGGCCATCTGCGTCTGCGCGGGAGACGACGCCGGGCACGCCCGACTCCTCAGGCTCGGGGTCTGCGACTGTCCACGCCAGTCACAGACTTGCGGGAAAGGGAGGGCCCCGAGCCAGAGGTCCTGGCTTCGCATCCCGGCTGCGCTGCTCAGCGTGTGACCGCGGACAGGTCACTGGACGCCGAGCTCCGGGGTCAGCCGCTCTAAAGCCCAAGCGCGGAGTTCCCGCAGGCTCCGACGTCCCGCTGACGGGCGGCGCGGCGCTGACGCCCCGACACCTGCTCGCGCCAAGGACGCGTCACAAGCCCGCTGCAGAGCAGAGGCTTCCCTTCGGGCTCGGCGGTTTTCAGGGGACGCGGGTTTGCACGAAGCTCCTGGCAAGCGGGGGCTCGGAGCAGAGCAGAGGCATGTGTCTCGTTCGCCAGCTCGACAGGCTCAGAATCCAGTTACTCGGCGCTGCTGTTATTGCCCTGGACTCTGCGGTGGGCAGGACTTTCACGCAGATACAACAGGAAGAGGCTTCTCTTCCCGCAAAGTTGAAATAAAGATACAGCAGAAACGATGACGCCCAGACCGCAGCACGTGGCCTGGGAAAGGCCAAGGGGCGAGGCTGGGGAGTCCCTATGCAGCTGCCTCCAGCTGAGCAGGACCAAGGGCAACAGGCCCTGCTGGAGCGGTGGCGGCTCACGCGGTGTGGCGTGTGGTGGATCACGTGGGGGGGGGGTCAACCTGGTAGGGTCACGTGGTAGTCACATGGTGTGTCACGTGTTGCGTCGGCGTGGTGGGTCGCGGCGAGGTCACGTGGGGGGGTCGCATGGTATGTCACATGGTGAGGTCACCTGGTAGGGTCATGTGGTGGGGGAGTCGTGTGGTGGGGTCACGTGGCAAAGGTCACCTGGTAGGGTCACGTGGCGAGTCACATGGCGAGGTCACGTGGTGGGTGCCACCTGGCAGGGTCACATGGTAGTTACATGGTGTGTCACGTGTTTGCGTCGGCGTGGTGGGTCGCATGGCGAGGTCACCTGGTAGGGTCATGTGGGGGGGTGGGTCGCGTAGTGGGGTCACCTGGTAGGTCATGTAGTGGGGGGGTCCGCGTTGTGAGGTCACCTGCGGGTCACGTGGTGGGTCACGCGGCGGGTCACGTGGAGTCACCTGTGGAGGCGGCTGTTCCTCAAGGCTGGAACAGCAGACGCTGGCGAGGACGCAGAGAAGGAAGCGTGTACGCTGTGGGGCTTGCAAGCGGGGGCTTGTTTACGGGAAGCAGTAAGAAGATGCCTCCAAAGAGTGAGAATGGGTATCCTCGTGATCCTGTCCTCCCGCTAATTCTCAGGGACATCTGCACCCCCACGTTTATTGCCATGTTATTCACAAGCGCCAAGACTGGAAACGTCCTACGTGCCCATTGTCACATGAACGAATAAAGATGAGGTCTATGCACACAAAGGAGCACTACACAGCCCTAAAAAAGATGGAATTTGAATCAACATGGATGGGCCTCGAGGGGACGATGCTCAGTGAAACAAGTCAGAAGGAGAAAGACAGATACTGGATGACGTCACTCATGTGTGGAATATAAAGAAATAAAGCAAAGGAACAGACGAAACAAAACCAGCCCTTGGACATTAGTGGAACTGAGGAGACCGGGGGTGGGAGTCAGGGGAGGTGGGTCCAGCGGACAGTGAGGAGGACTTTTGGGAACTTGGCTGTGTTGTCATATAGTTGATGAAATGGGAACCTGCACATAAGGGCTGATAATATTTTGTAAATGAAAGTTACCTCAGTAAGTTTTAAAACCGGAGGACAGTAACAGTAGAAATGATGACACCCCAGCACTGGCCTGGGAAATGCCATCTTTCTGCCATGCAGCCATCAGATTCAGTCATGCCTCGCCCCGCTCCTAATACGGTGCTAACCACAGTGCCTCAGAACGTGACCTTGTTTGCAAATGTGCTCAGTCAGAAGTCACCCACGAGGCTAAGATGGGCCCACCCAGGAGTGGGCTGCCCTCCACATGGATGGCCCCGCCTCCAACATGACAGGTATCTTTATACAGAGGGGACATCTGGACACACGGCCACACGGGCGCGCGCCAGGTGAAGACTGGAGCATGCAGCCACCAGCCAAGACGTGACTGGGAGGAAAGGGGACCCTGCGCCCCAACCCCGGCCTCCAGCACCGGGACACTCCTCCTCCTGTCGAAGCTGCTCATCTATAGCACCACCCGCCACCGCCCAGGGAACAGTGTCATGTTGACACGGTGCAGCCCAGGGAGGCAGGCTCTCCCCTGACGTGGTGACAGGAGGAGGCGGCTCAGTGGGTGACGGTGACGGTGACCTCATCCCCAGCAACACAGCACTCCTGTGAATGGCCCGTTGGACGGATGAGGGCGTCAAGGACAGGAAGATGGAGGAACCTGCTCGGGGTCACAGGGCTGTGTGGTGGGCCAGCCGGGCTCCACCTGGTTCCTGCTCTGGCTGCAGAGGGTCCCCGGGAGGCGGAGGACGGGACTGCGGGAGGACAGGGAGCCATTTCTGCCGGTCACAGCCAACACCCCAACTCCCCAGCACCCCAGCCAGTGGCAAAGGCTGGGGTTCTGGCAGGAGTTTCCCTGGTGACACCCACTGGCCTGAGGGACCTGTGATCAGGGAGCAGGCCTGGAATTCTGTCCTTCCGGCAGGGGGCGCAGGAACACTGCCCCGGGCCTTTCTCCCACCTCCCAGGGCCCCCATCTTCTTCCAGCAGAAGCAAATGACAGAGCGCCCCACAATCTTCCTCACTGCAGCCTATTTTCATTTCTTTTCTTTTTCATCCTCAGTGCCTGCGCATCTAAAGAGCAAAGATTGCCCCCCGAAGAGTCTGCATGTGGGCTGTCTCGGGGGCAGGGCCCAGGGGGGAGAAACAAATTCCCCAGAGTCGCTGCTGCGTGTGGGGACAGGACTCAGATGTGGCCCCAGGCCAGCCAGGCTCCTTCCCACTGCGTTTGCAGAAGAGCTAAATGCGCTCAGAGCTTGAGTCCTAGGCCTGTTTCCCGCACGTTGACCAAGCTCCAGACAGCCCATCGAAAGACCATTTCTCCCTCAGAAGGTAAACAAAGACCAAACCAGGTCTCTGGTCACTTCCCAGGTGGCCCCTGGGGGAATCTGAGCATCTGTGGGACTCTCAGCCCTCGGCCACCTGACCCAGCGTCCCTCACCTCACACCAGCTGGCCTCCAAGGCTGAGCCCAGTGCAGCCACCCCCTGGACACTATGCAGGGCCTCCCAGAGAGGCAGCCGCCACTGTAGGCTACCCACTGGCCACAAGACCCACCGTTTCTCTATCACCTGGGGCTGAGCATTCCCATTGTGGACAGTAGCTGTGTCCCCTCAGGACACAGGCTCCTGTCATCAACTCCCTTCAGGTCAGGACCCCCAAGGCCCCCTTGAGGCTCAGCCCCTCCTCCCAGCCCCATGGGGCAATGAGAGTCCAGCCCTCCATCCCCTGGTCCCATGAGTGAGCCTGCCCAGATGCTGAGGGAGGGAGGCTGAGCTTCAAGTTCCTTCCATGATTTATGAAGGTTGCATTCAATTAACAGGCTATCGATTTCCTCACAGCTGGTCGGCATGCTTGCTGGGAGTTGTTATTTTATTATGAAGCTGATCGCTCTCCTTTTAAAACAGAGACTCCTGCTGACAAATGCCCGCAGACACGTACCAAGAGACACAAACAGGACAGGATGTCCAGAAACATGAGTGATGGACGGGGAGACGTGTTCCTTCTGTCTGTCCTATGGTCTCCCTCTCACATGTACACGTGGACATAAGAAGCCCCCTCGCATCAGCCCCGCCTGCACTTTCCACTGTCTCAGCCCCTCTGCACCTACCCAGAGCCCCTGATGCTGCGGTCCCAAAAGATGAGCTTGCACCTGCTGGTCCCTCCCCAAGCAAGAGCACAGAGGATTCCTCTCTCCTGTAACATGAAATAGATTCACACATGAATGTATATGCATACAAGCTACAGAGAGGTAGATGGATGGGCTGGCTGGCTGGTTGAATGGGTGGATGGGCGGGTGGGTGGATAGATGATGGGTGGTTGGGGGGGTGGATGAAAAGACAGATGAATGGATAGATGAAAAGACAGGATGGATAGATGAATGGGTGGGTGGATGGATGAATGGAAAGACAGATGGATAGATGGGTGGATGGGTGGATGGGTGAATGGGTGGATGGGTGGCTGGAGAGATAGGATGCATAGATGGACGGGTGGGTTAATGGGAAGATAGATGGATAGATGGAAAGATAGGATAGACAGACGAACAGGTGGGTGGGTGGATGGATGGATGGGAGGAGAGAGAGAGAATGAGAGAGGATCTTCCTACTACTGATAGGAACAGCGCTGGAGTTGGGCCGCATGCAGTTTCATCACTTAGGAAGAGATGAACACTTCAGAGTCTGGGTGTGAAAGCCAGTTTGGAGGAGCAGAGCAGGATGAGACTCCAGTCCCCACCCTACCTGACAGCCAGCCTTCCCTCGGAGGGTTACATAAAAATGTCTCGTACGTATATTTAACTTAACATCCTGATGTAGATGCCTTGTAGTTTACCATTTACTTAGATGGTATCATGAGTACACTGCCATTCATTACTTTTTGAATAGGAACTCTGTGGTGAGAGTCACTCCATCCTACGCACCCATACCGTGTAGACCATCTTCCGATTGTCTTCCGACTAGGAGAGGGTACGTGTGTCTATTTGGTTGTTCCCTCAATGACTAAATCATGAAATTAAAACACCGACGCGGGCTTGACAAGTTAAACTTTCTGAAGAGGGGAATCTGTGGGTGCACCCTGGCAGCTTAGCAGGTGGGTCCACCCAGTGCAGTCTGCGTGCACCCCACGGACCTGAGTTCTCAAAGGAGGGCCCGGAGGTGGGGGGCAGCCAACATGAACAGCCAGGTACAAGATGAAAAAATCAAGCGCTTCTTCTTCCTCCCTCTCCTGGCCTGTCTGCTCACTTCCATTCCTGCCTGCACCTTTCCTTAAAAAAATGGGGCGGGGGGAGACTTTTATTATCACTGAGGTTGACATTTCCCCCATTCTTTGCCCTGTTCAATGTTCTCTTGCCTCACAGGCTGTTCTGTCTGAGATAAGGATTGCCGTCCTATTCACTGCTGAAGGTACATCTGTCCTTCCTTGTCGCCCTCAGCTGAGTCGCTGGTTTGAGCCCATCGTATGTGGGCATACAAGTGGGTGACGAGAATCCGTGCCTTCATGGGGACTCTTGGCCCGCCTTCATTTATTGTCCTTTCGATGGGTTCCGACCTGGAGGACTGGCCGATTTCAGCCCGCCTGTGGCTCCATGTGCTTCTGCGATCACAGAAGTGATGCGTTTCTGGGTGATTTGCTGCCCCTGTCCCGTTCACCCCAGTCGGAGACCTTGTCCACGAGCAGAGCAGAACGTGTCAGCGTCCACAAGGCCAGGCAGTGCAAGGCTCTGGCCAGGATGCCTGGTCCGGCCCCATCACCCACCACCCCAAAGCCCTGCCCCTCCCCAGACCCCTTTCCTGATTTCACGCCATCGCTCCGACCACAGTCTGAATCCCTCTCCCCTCCTGCTCCCACCAAGCCCTGAGTCCCGGAGGTGCCTTGTTGAGTCCCCCCACCCTGAAGGATCACTGGCTGGCTCTGCCTGAGTCCCACAGCCCCCCAGTCCCTCCTCTCAGTCTGGCTTCTCCAGGCCTGGAGGGAGCCCAGCGCCCGGTGGCTCAGAGGACAACGCAGGAGCTGAGCCCACACGTGACAAGGGCAATGGGCCCAAGTCGTGTTACAGGTGACGTGTACCCGTCCCACCCACACTCACACAGACCCAGGAAGCCACTGCCCAGGGCTGCCGCCCCCGCCAGCACAGATGGCCAGGAATGTCTAAAGCGTTTTTGAATTTTTACATACATTATCTTCATATTATTTAACAACTCGTGGACAAGAATCGTGGTGTCTGTCTCTTCTCTGCCATCTTCTCTGTGCTCTTTCATTTGTCCCACATTCTCCCCTCTGTGGACCCCAACTCTATTTATCACACACCACCTGCTTCTCCACCCCTCCGCCGGCCATGCAGACGCCAGCCCCTCCCTGACGTCCCTTCGACGGGCTGCGTGCAGTCCAGTTGCTTCCTTGCCGGCAGACATTTAAATTGTGCTCAAACTTTTTGACGCTAAGAAGGCCACGCTGACCAGTGCGTGCCTGCAGCTGCCCCTGGGTGAGCCTCCTTTCCCTCGAGGGAGCCCCAGGAGGACTACAGACTGGGGGGTGGCGGCTCAGGCCCCAGAAGTGCCCTGCGTCCTGGACAATGGCTGGATCCCAAAGCCTGGCCTCCTTGGGTGGGAAGAGAGCCCAGAGGCATCCCGGTCACTCGGCTGGTGAGCAGCTAGGATCCACACCGGTCGGCCGCCCAGCCCACAGGCCGATCACATGAGCGGACGTGTGGCAATGCCTCGAGCTGCGCCCGGAACGGCTCCTCTCTCTCATCTTCCCAGGAGGGTCGTGTCTGCCCACTGCGTCCCCTACACCCACCCTGCAGCCCCCGCCCAGATCCTGCACTCAGTAGGCAAACACGGGAGGAACGCAGACGAACTCGGAGTCAGGTCATCTCTGCTACCGCAGAGACGCCCTCTGGCAACTCAAAGGCTGTCACCGTGTGGCTCAGGGATGTATAATAGGATACCATTTGCAGCAAATCTGCAAATAATCCCTAATGATGTTTTCCTAGACTAAAAAAGCAAATGCGCTTTCCCTAAGGACACAATCAGCTGGGAGTGGGAGGCGACAGCCCAGAAGCTTCCAGAAGGGCAGGAGGAGGACAGAGGGGGTGGTTCTTTTTAAGTCACAGATCATTTCAAAGCGAGGAATTCTAGTGCAGGTGACTGGGAGTTTGCTGGAAATGCAGCAGCAAATGTGTCCGCACGATGAGCACCTGTCCAGCTCCAGGTCCATCCACCCCAAGTGGGTTACTGCAGGGGGGACTGGGGTTTGTGCATGGGGCCCTGTGTGAGTGGCCTCCAGCCTGCCCTGGACACACCTGCCACCTCCCTCCCCAACCAGCAGCGACAGTGTTCTGAAATGCACGGCCCTGCCTGTGGGTTCGATGGGTTCACTGGTCATGATGAATGGCTGCTGTTCCCCAGAATGGAGCTGGGAGACAGCGCATGCTCCCCCAGGAGACAAAGGGCAGGGCCTGGGAGGGAGGACAGGTGGCTGGAAGAAACTGAGACACTGGAAAGGCCTAGAACAGCATCTCCAGTGCAAGAAGGCAGGCCGGGAGCCAGGCACGCAGCCAGCAGAGTCGATGGGCCCAGCCTCACCCTGGTGGACAGACCCCAGACCAAGACTGGGCCAGCAGCCCAGACAGGCGGGCGCACAGTGGGGGCAGACGGGACGGTGGAAAGATGAGAGGAGCGGGCTGGGTCAGGGGACACAGCGGCATCAGGAAGGTTGGCCACATGAGAATGGCCTGATGCCAGTGAACTCCAGAAAGCCAAGCCCCTTTGTTCCCCCACCTCTGCCACTCACTGCTCTGTGTCCCCTCTTGCCAACTGTGGACCTATTCTTCACACCCAGCTTTTTAAAAAGTCAGGCCCTAAAGCCTCTGGTTGAAAGCCCTCCAGAGACTTGTCACCGCCCCTGGGACTGTGTCCCAGGGCCCTGTTCCCTGGTGAACAAAGCTTGGTGCCACCTGCCCCGGGGACCTTCACTTTGGTTCCATTCCTCCCACATACCATGCTTGTCCTGACCCCAGGGCCTTGGCACTTGCTATTCTCACTACAGCAAAATATCCCCACTCCGACCAAGCTCCTCATGTGGCTGGCTCCTTCCCATCACTCTGAATTGAGCTCAAGTATCACCTCAGACCAGCCCTTCCGACAGCCCTTTTCTTGGCCGCCCCTCCCCGGTCCTTCAGACGTGGACGCTCTCCCTCATGTCTCCTTCTCGGTGACTGCCCGTCTCCCCCACAGGAAGGAGAACACAGCTCCGTGTTCCTAGTGTCGCAGGTCCCAGCACAGACGAGTGGATGTCTTTCCTTCCTTCGGTCAGACACTCGGTCCTGAAGGACAGGATCCCCTCTAAGTAGGACCAGCACACAGCTGTACAGCCCACCAGGGGCCCAACTCCCTCGGGGAGAAGAGCCCCACCCTGAGCCCCCGATGTGTCCCCTCACCCACCTCAAACTGGATCACCAGCTCCAGGACAGTCATTTTAGTGTCTGCATTTTCCAAACCCACAATCCTGAGCAGAGGGCTAACAAAAGATCTTCTCCGTGTTGTGAACTGATATGAAAAGTCTCACAAAGACATAGAAACGGACCCAGTGGGGCCGCGTGCTCAATGAGCGATCAGGCTGGCTCCGAGGGGTGAGAAGGTAGAGCCAGCCGGCCCGGGAGTTGGCTCCTCGGAGCTGCGCGACTTTGAGCGGTTGCCTGAACATTTCCGTGCCTCAGTTTCCCGCTCTGTGCAACAGAGATTGAGGCTGCCCATAAGGTGGGATTGGGAGTGACTCCAGAGCTTGGAGGGAAAGCGGTCAGAACCGTGCCGGTCACCGGGGAAGCTTCCTGTCAATGAGGCCTGGTATGAGGACGGAGAGGCTGACGTTCATTCCATCAGCACGTCCAGCTGGTTACCGCGCTCCAAACACTCCCCTGCTGAGGCCAGGCTGCCCGGGGAAAGGAGTCCACAGCAGCCACCAGGACCCTCACATACACCTCCTCCTCCTCAGCCAGGCCAGGCCCTCAGGGACCACAATGACCCCCATTACTTTCTTCGATTCTGTGCGGACTCCAGAAGCCCTGGAACCGGGCTGTTCGGTCACGCCCTTGGCTGTGGAACAGCTTTTTTAACAGCATGGCTTTCTCACCTACTATCTAGCCAGTGAACACTTTCCACAAACCACACTGGCAGGGAGTCGTTCTCCCCAAATGGGGGACAAGTAGGGGTCTCGAACTTGTTTTCAGAGGTCAGAACACACTAAACAAACCCAGCTCATATCAAGAAGCCCAGAGGTCAGGGGCAGCTGTCTCCCCAGAACAGGTGGCACGAAGCCCTTCCCTCCACATCTGCGTCTGGGGGCCAGCCTTCCCCATGGAGGGCCTGACCTCCTCCCCTTCCTGGGGCTCCAGAAACCACTTCCAACAGACGCCCACGACCTGGCCCCTGGGCTCACTGCGAGGCACAGCTCCTGAGGACTTCTGCACGTTTGGCATCCGCCGGGCACACGCCAAATGAACAGACTCGACAATGCTTGGCAGAGCTGGCCCGGGGCCCACTGGTAGAGGGCAGAGGGTCACTGTGGCCACCACAGCCTGTGCGGCCTCTGCACACGCCCACCCACAGGCAGGATGAAAACCGCCACGCCGAGCAAAGCGGCAGCGTGGAACACGCACCGTGGACACTGGTGTAAAAGCCGCATGCTCTGCACTCACCGTGTGTGTGTGGTGTGTGTACACACATCCCAATGGACGGGAATAACCCCTTCACAGACGCGAGCGGGCAGGGGCACGTGGTGAAGGAGCCCTTCAGCTCACATCTGTGATATTTTACTAAACGGGAAAAAGACCAACAGGTGCGTGAGGAAATGTGCCCGGTCCTTGGATCCGCGTGGCAGGAGGGCCTGGGCCGCACGGGGGTGGGGTTTCTGCCCTCGAAACGTTTTTCCTGATTAACCAGGAAGGGCGCTCCTGATGGGGCCGCTGGCTGCGGTCGGGGGTGCACACCAGGGCGCCCTCCATCCCCGCCCGCCCGCCCCCTCACCGGTCCGCGGCCGCGTTTCCCTCGCCGGCAGCCCGGTGCAGCTCGCTGCCGTTCTCCAGCCTGGCCAGCGTGTCCACACGTTTCACCATCAGCTCCAGCAGGTCGCTCATCTTGCGCAGGACACCGCGGGACTCGGGCCCGCCCAGCACTGCGGGCAGAGCGCGGCGGTCAGGCAAACACGGCGGCTCTCACCCCAGACCGCCTGACTGTCTTCCGGCCACGGAGGGTCAGCAGGATGAGCCTCACCCCTCACCCTGGCCCGTGGTGGACAAAGGGCTGGGCCACCCCGCTCCCTTCCAGTGTGTGACAGAGGGTCATCTCATCACCTCTCTGGGCTTCACTGTGTCACCTGCGAAACTGAGCTGAGGCCGTAACCTCCGGTCTGTGAAACGACAGGAAAGGCCCCCAGTGGGCCGGGAACCCCAGTCTCTGGATCAGTTTCTAAGAGTGAGGTCCACAGCCCCGCTTCCCCGAACCTCCGGCTGGATGTCTCGGCCGGCCCGCCCCGTCTCTGGGGTGCGGCGCCCAGGACCCTGCATCTTGCTGTCTGCCCAGAGATTGGATGCCCAGGGGAGGTGAGACCCCATGTTTGAAGGGTTCAGGGCCCGGTGAAGCCCCCAAGCCTCTGGGCCTCAGCCACACCCCTTCCCCATCCAGACCCCAGATCCACTGTAGAAAACCAAGGGGAATTTGTCCCAAATGTCAGGCTGGTCCTTGGGTCCCCACAGATCAGAGCAGAGGGCTCGTGAGGAAGGGTATGAAGTAAAATCGAGGTGCTTCGACTCAAATCCCATTAGCCAGTTGGAGGTCCTCCCGGGGTTCTTCCCAGTCAACCCGTCATGAGCACAGCTCGCACCAGCGTGGGGGCTTCCTTAATTATGTCTGGGGAGGCCTGACGCAGCCCCCAGCCTCCAGGGGTGCTCCGTCCCAGGCTTTATGGTCCCCACCACGGCTCCCAGCAAACCCCAGGGGCGGGCTCCGAATGGCTCATAACCAACGAGCAGACTCAGCAGAGATGCGAACACTTTCAGGGCTCCGAGGCTGCCAAGAGGGGTGGGGGTGACAGCGAGGGCCCTAGGCGAGGTTCCCCAGAAGCCATGTATCTGGGAGTCGAAGAAAACTCAGGTGGGACGTGGGGAGGAAGGACAGGGATGGGGAGCTCAGGGGGTGTGTCTGCAAGCTGGTCCAGACCCCGCCTCAGAGTTCTTCCCGGGGGCCCGGGGGCTGGGCGGGCGCACCACCTCCTACGGCCACCACTCCAGGGACAGCTGTGTGGGCACTTTCTGTCCGCCTGGGGTGGCACGGGCGGCACCTGAGGCTGAAGAAACCTCCCAGGCAAGAAAGGCGGGTCCGCCGGCCTTGCAGGGGAGCAGAGGGAGGGCTGATGGCTCCCACGTCTCAGGAAACGGGCCTGGTCCCTGACAGGCCCAGAGGGGCTGGGGGCAGACAGGCGGGCCACCTCTGTCAGCCACCCCCATGGGGTTGGGGTGTCACCGTAATACTCTTGGTCACAGCGTCCTCCCAACTCAGGGCAAGAATGTCAGCCCCACCAGCCCAAGGTCACAGTGCCAGAGCGGGCAGGCCAGAGGGCAGGCCAGGGGACAGGCCAGGGGACAGGCAGACGGGAGAGGAGCTGAGTGGGCTCCTCTGAGTGAGGGAGGAGCCAGCTTTCTCACTGACTAAGCCACCCCCTGGAGCGAGCTCACCTGGGTCAGGAAGGAGGCCAAGGGGAGCCGGGGGCGGGGTGGGGGGTGCTCACTCACCGGCCTTGGAGAAGGGTCAGCTCCACAGGAGCTGGCGGGGTGTGCCCCCCAGGAGAAGGTCGGGATGGATGGGAGGAGACAGGCGGGAGCAGACGCCCTCGGGTGCTCGCACCTGCACACACCACACGCACACACACCTACGCATACCTACACACACACAAACACACACACCTGCGCACACCACACGCACACACACCTGCGCACACCTGCACACACACAAACACACACATCTGCACACACCACACGCACACACACCTGCGTGCAGCTGCACACACACAAACACACACACCACACACACACACACACCTGTGCGCACACATTCACGCATGGGCACACACGGAGTTGCCCGAGACCTACAACATGGGGTGAGTTGGCTGTTGCAGAAACTGGGTTTATGAAGGGAGGGAGGAAGGAAATGGTCTTCCCCACCCAAAAACTAGCTGTGATGCAGCAGTTTCACCAGCGTTCAAGGGGGAAACAGGTCTCCCACCCCTCAGCCCCTCTCACTCGCTCGCTCTCTCCCTCAGCTCCTCAGTCAGTCCAGACAAACACAGCCCTGTCCCCTTCACCTCCCCAGAGCTGGGGCCAACACTCCCAACCCTGAGACCCCCACTCCGGCCCAGCACCAAACGCGGCGCCCAGCCTTCCCCGGGGCTTGCAGCAGAGAACCAGGCGGGGTCCCCATCACCTCCGCTAGAAATGAAGGGGCCCACTGAGGCCTGGCCTGGCCGCCACTTTTCTGGACGGGTGCACATGACCCTGGATGACCCCACCTGGCAGCCCCGGGAGGTGTCACTCACAGGGCTGCAGGGGACAGAAGGGCAGAGGGAGCATATGGCTGGGGACACCTAAGTCAGGGCCTGTGAGCCAAGGTCCCCACAACTTGGCCCACTGCCTGGGCAGCAGCTCCCTACTGCAGGCGAGGGCCCCAGTGAGCGGAGCTTTCTCTGCTGCAGGGCTGGTCGTCGTGTCCTGGAGTCCCTGGAGCCTGGCACTGCTCCCCTCACTGCCCAGGCCCCTCCCCTGAACCTCACAAACACAGGCTGCTGCCCCCAGAACCCACTTCCCAGCTGCAAATTAGGGGGCAATGACGCTGAGATCCAGCCCAGAGCAGCAGGGGCCTCGAAGCCGCAGGGGCCAGGTCAGGCAGAGCGGGAGTCAGAAGGCCCTGGCTCTAGCCAGCCACTGACCAAGCGGGGTCCCCATACTTGACCCCCCACCCTGTGCAGGGGCTGAAGGGGAACAGGGTCAATGTGGGGGCTCAAGAGGAGGCAGGAAAGGAGATGCTAAGTAGGAAAAGTCAACAGGAGCGGGAGATCAGAGCAAATGGTCAGCATGTGGCCCCTGTCCTGGATATATCTGGGGCTCTGACCACCCTTCCAGTAAAGGGGTCGTCAGTTCTTAAAAACGTCAACAGAAAGTGACCCCAGAAGACTGGGGACTTGCAGGCGTGGAGGGGGCTAAGAAGACAGACCCCCTCATGGGTCTGTAAGGTGCCTCCTTCAGGACCAACACCACAGCCACCTGCCAGTGCCCAGGCCCAGAGGCCCCATCGTCCACAGATGCGCGGGAGTCCCAAAGCCATCACAACTGGGGACACTTCCCGAGGAAGTCCCGGCACATTTCAGCCCAGAGAGGGGGGAGTGAGGTCGGGGCGGGGGTGGGCCTTCAACAGCCGTCCTCCCTGATGCCACCACCCCCGCGAATGTCAGCAGAACGTCCCGTGTCCTGAGTCACCGCACCTACATCGAAACATACTTGACACGGCCCACGTCTCAGAAGTGACACGTGTTCCGCCACATTTCCACATAAGTAAGGGAAGCTGGGACCCCGACATAATGGGCCCCCGATGGGTCTTTACTACTTAACCAGATGCCCTCTCTCCGCTACTGTCCTCACCGTCGCCCGTCGGCCCCTTGTCCTCCCCTTGTCCCCACCCACCCTCTGCCACTGTTCCTAGGCAGTGAATGAGCCCCGTCTCGCCAAGAAGCGAGCCCTCACTGGCTCTGGGCTCCAGGGCTCTGACGATGTGCGCAGCAGGAGAGACAAACCCACGTCCCTCTGCTCAGTCACAAGAAACCAGCTGAGGCAGCCAGAGCTCAGGGCTCTGGGCGGTGGAGTTGACAAGGGCAGGCCTGGTCCGGCCAGGCCGTCCATCACCAGCCTCTTGAGAGGAAGCGTGTCAGGGCCCCGCCGCACTAGGTCCGGGGCACAGCCAGCCAGAGCCCAGTAATCTCTCCAGGACTTCCCGGGTCCAATCCAGTCGGGGCTGCAGGGCAGACAGGGCCCGCCTGCGAGGACTCACAGGGCAGAGCCAGGCAGCTGAACCAAGACCCTCCGGCCTGCACATCGCCCCCAGAGACAGCCTCCACCCTTTCCATCTCGTTTGGGACAGGACAGAGCCGGGACAGCAGTGCGGCCTCGGGAAGACCTCGGACACTTCATGCGCCCTGTGGATAGGAGAGAAGTAGGTTCCTCCCAGGACAAGAAGAGGCCTTGGTGGCAGGGAGAAGGGGAGAGGGAGGGAGGGAGAGCGGCCTGGAGAGGGAGCTTGCACAGAACCCTTCCCCAGGGCGCAACTGCACAAGAGGGAATTGGGTTAGACCTCGAGTTATAATTCTCCCTCAGCCTCCGCCTGTGAATCTCAAGCCGGGTGTGCAGAATACACAACGAGCTGCCTGTCACAATGCTCCCCAAACGGGAGCCTCATCACAAAAAACAAACTGGCCCAGAGGGGCTCTCGGCGCTGCCCCAGGGAGACCACAGTCCCGGGGGAGGCCGCTTGAGACTCCTTTCAGAGAGCCTGCTCCCCACCAGGCTGCTCCGCCGCCCTGGACCCAGTTCCCTCAGATGCTTGCAGGTGAGGAAGGAGGAAAGACTTCCCACTACTGCTCAGACTGCTTTGCGACCCTCGCACAGACGTTTTTCCCAAATGGTGGGTCCTTAGTGACATCCTGCTCCTGATCCCGTCCTGGGAACAAAGGCTCTCCCACAGCCCAGCCGCTGCCCGGGACCTTCCATCTCCCTCCCCAGACCCTCGCGATGACCCTTCTCCCAGCCTCAGCCCTTCCCTGGTGACACCTATATGGCCTGTGTGCTGGCATCCCCGGGGCTTTGCAGGACTGCCCCAGGCAGTGTGGGGTGTCTTGGGGGTACCTCTTACAGAATCAGGACCTTACACCCAAACATACAGGTGGGGCTCACCCAAGTCCCTGCTGGGTCGATCCAAGCAGATCACCCTCATCCGCGGGCACGAAGGATCTGAGGACAAGAGGATGGGGTCTGGCTGAGTCAGGCCTGTTCTCTGGGGCTCTCAGAGGCCACGTTCCGGGCACTTGGCTCCCAGTCAGGGACTGAGAAATGTGCAAGGGCTTTGCTTGGATACTGTTGGTCTGAACCAATGTTACAGAGCAGAGGGGACCCCAGTACCCAGGGAAGTGCCCCCGTGTGCACCCCCAGAGACATGTACTGGCACGTTCACAGCGGTGCACCACACCACACAGTGGGGATGTTCACAAATGGGGCCCACAAAGGACACCCCACGGGGTGCCAGTCTCATAAAATCCAAGTAACAGGAGGAACGCCTCTGGGATACTGGGTGTCAGGACTGGGGCCCCTGAGGAAGCACTGTGGACAGCGCGAGGGCTCCCCCGGGCAGGCCGCATTCTGTCTCCTGCCCTGGGGAGCAGGCCAAGCGGACGTGTCCAGTTTTCAGATATTGTACTCCGATGGGAAGTCTGCACACGCCACCCCGCCAGGAGGGGACCCCAAACCCTGAGGGAAATGAGTAGGAGACTCAGCCCAGGCGCACACCAGAGTTCCATCTCTCAGGTCCCTGACCTTCCTGGAGGCCCAGCTCCTCGGGCCCCTTGCAGCAGCTCACCTAGACACACGCCAGCTCCCCACCATGACCTCTAGTAATCCCCCCGAGCCACCCCTCGAGATCACCCTCACAGCCCCCACACCCCAGTCCCCAGGCGTCTCCTTGTCTCCTTGATGGAAATCCTGGTGCCCCATGGTCCTCTGCCTGGGTATCTCCCACTGTGCCCTGTCACACTCGACACACCAGAAAATATTTGTGGAAACCCTCACATAGGGTTCCTGCCAACCTCAAAACAAGCCGGGTGTCGCTGCCCAGGCATCGGGTCCTGCGGAGGAGGAAGCGCAGCCCAGAGACCAGGAATGCTGGGAATCGGGAACGGGAGAAGGTGGTGGGTAAGGGACCAGCGGGCAGGTGCATTTACACTCGGGCTTGAATGACTCAGAAGTGGGAACCCTGCTGGGAGTGTTTGCAAGTTTAAAAAGTTCATTTTCAACCCGAGGGATGGATCTAATGAGACTCCAGATGGCACGGTCAGTGCCCGTCAGAGCACGGCTCAGTGGAGCCTGCTCCCCAGGCCTTGTGTGGCTGGGATGGGGAGCCGGGGCTGAGCCCGCAGAGCCAGCCCCCAAGACCTCCAGACCCCGCCTGGCACCAGGGCGGGGGATGGGGGCAGGGCCCCACATCTGCTCACTCTCACCACACCCCCATGGCAGACAAACTCATCCAACCCAAGTTCTGGTGGCAGAGCTGCTCTGCTTCTCATCGGCGAGTAGGTTCCTTGGCCGCATACACTGGCAGGTGGGGTCCCCACAGGGACAGTGGACTACTGTCCCCAAAGCACAGAAAATACAGGTGTGTGTCAAAGAGACAGGTGTCATATTCACACAGACACACACACACACACAGACACACACACACAGACACACACACACACACACACACACACACACAGAGGCAGCCACTTCTAATGCCTGGGAGACCCTGGCTCATAGGCCGTTCCCTGGCCTGAAGGTCCAGGCTAGAGGGGGCCCGGCGACCACAGCCAGGACCCGAGCAAACAGCCCTCAGGTTCGCACCATCCACACTAAGGTCCCTGTCTGCTCATATATCCAGGGGGCCCTTCTGGGACAGGGCCCCAAAAAGCCTCCCTGTCCTCGGCCCACACACCTGCAGCCAGTTGTGATTCCCCAGCCCCAGCAGGCTACCTTCTGTGCGGATGGTGAAGGGAGAGTCCCCCGGGCGCCGGGCCGAGAACTGGCCTCCCAGAGATGTCATCAGGAAGCAGAGCGAGAAGAAGCCGGTGCCCAGAAGAAATAGCCTGTGGACAGCAAAGGGCAGTCAGGGCAGGGTGGCAGGACACGTGTCCCCACACCATGAGGGCCCCTCTGAGTGACGGCATGAGGGAGGGTAGACGGATGAACACCATGGGATGGGATGCCCAGCAGGGAAGCTCCTGCACAGGAGGTCAGGAGGTCTCTGTCAGCACAGAGTAAAGACAGCTCGACTCCAGGAACTGGCCATGAGCAGCGCTCAGCCCCAAAGGACTGGGCTTGAGCCATTTTTGGGCTCTGGACAGAGCCAGCATCATGGACATCACCTTGGAAATGTCGGAGATGCAATTTCTGGGTCCCAGTCGGACGCAGGCCAGGCTGAGCACGGTGCTTTCACCAGCTCTGTAGCGATGCTGGTGCAGGACAGCTGAGAACTGTCGGTCTGGACAGAGCAGGGGCACCTGAGCCAGCCACAGGGCCCAAGACGGTGCAGACAAACCCACAGGACCCACCAGCCCCTGGGCCCTGCTCGGCACCATGGCCATAGACAGGCAGGCCTGAGCTCGCATGAACACCTCCTGATCAGTGATCAAGGGGGTGTCCGGTGCCAGACGGTGGGACTTGAAGGGCAGGGCTGCATGCCCCCTTCTGTGCCCAGGGCCTCCCTGACCCACATCTCTGCCAGGCAGACACTTGGTAGATTTCCAACCTGCACCAAGGCCTGACCAACATCAGCTGGCACCAATGCATGGGGTGGAGCTCGTTCCTTTGTCACCTGGTCCCAGCAGGGAAGAGGACACAGAACTCGCCCTGAGTCCAGCCCTGGGTTCCTGCTGCCTCCACACTAGATCCTGGGCCCCATAGAGAAGGAGCCGCCCAGCACAGCCTTGGGTGGGCAGAGGGGATGTCTGCTGGGAACAAGACTCCAGCTAAGGACCTGAGGAGCTGGCAGAGTTGAGAAGCGAAGGGCGGGGAGCCCCATCTCGGGTGGAGCCAGGCTCACCACAGGGAGCCCCGCAAGTCAAACCCGAGACCACCAGTATTCCCGGCTCCACCCCCACCCTCAGACCCCACATTTGTTTCTATCTCCATGCAAGGCTTGCTTTATGCATTTTAATCTTCATTATTTGAAACTGGCAGAGCAGTATTTAATTAAAATTTGGTCCATTAAAGAAAACACATAATTGCAGAAGAAAATAAAAGCACAACATTCCCAACCCATATTTAAAGGAAACAGCTAGAGATTAAATCAGAGAGGCGGCAGGCTCAAAGTAGAGGGGAGGCAGAGGCCTCCCCCAGGAGATGACAGGATGATGGCACCAGGGACGCTCATCACCCAGGGACCCCCTCACTGAATTCTACCAAGCCCGGGGGTGGGGCTCTGACCCTGGGATCCCCAAGAGGAAGTCAAGAGGGTCTCAGGCGAGCTGTGGGAGAAAGTAGGAGGCAGAGGGCACACACTCAGGAAGTCCTGAGGGACCTAGGTGTCCGCCAGCCCGAGGACTAGGTGGGACCCCCTCAAAGTTCTTGTCCCTTACCCACCACCCCCCACCTTCCCCAGCTAGAAATTGTATTTAGAGCTGGGAACGTGGGCTGCCAGGTTCCAAAGACCTGCATGAGAAAGGTGTCTAAGCCTTGAGCCTCTAACACACCTCATCCGTATCTCTCTCTCTGCCAGACCCCAGTTCTAGGGTCATTCACAGAAAATTCAAGTTAAAATGGTTCCATCCATCCAGGTACTCATTCAAGCAACATTTCAACGGCCCTTCCAGAGACTCTGGGAAAATCAGAGTCTGCCCGGCTGCCCTGCGGGTTAACAAACGAGAATAGGAGTTGGAGCCTCCTCACTGCCATCGGAAGGCTCCACGGGTGGCTGTGGCTCTCTGGGCAGCCTAGGGGGACCCGACCTGGGGGTAGGAGTCCTGGAACTGACACAAGTCCAACTCTGAGCCCCGCCTCCACTTAAGAGCCAGGCCACCCCGCAGGGCGCAGGGGGAAGCAGAGGGGAGGAGGCGCTGTCCATGGTGCTGGAGGCAGCCGCTGATTCCTATTGAGCCCGGAAATGTCCAGTCAACGCTGGGGTCAGCAGCTGGACTTCTGTGGCCTGGAAGGCAGCTAACATGAGATGGGAGAGATGGAATGAAGACCCCTTCTATGGTCCCGGTCAGGCCAGGGACTTGAGGTTTTCCCAGGAAGAGCAAGACGCTTTACAGACATGGATTCCTGCCCAGAATTCCTGACACCTCCCCCCATTCACCCTCCCAAGGCCCTATCCTCAGCACCTCCAGTTACAGGTTCTCCTGAATCCTCCAGCTGGTGATCACCCAGCATGACTCCTGCTGCCCTGGAGGCTGTCTTCGAGGTCAGTAGGAAGTTCTGGGGAGGCTGGAGCCACAGCCACCCCATCCTCAGCCCACAGTGGGGGTCATGGGAGAGGTGTGGTTTGGGGTCACAGGCCATTCCCTCTGGCAGCCCAAACTGCCTGCCCAGTTCCTGCCCTCGCCAGCTGAGAGCCTGGACCCCACCTGTGGCAGTGTCCCAAGTGTGGCCGGACTGACATCCACACACCCACAATGCCCTCCTTCGCCCAGCCCCTGGGGGAGGTGGGCACCCATTGTCCATCAGGGCTTCAGGGCGGGGAGGGAGCTGGGTCTGTACCCCTGGGCTCTGGGGTCCTTGGGATGGGACCAGTAGAGACTGGCCAGCCTTTCGCAGCCCCAGCCCTGTCTGGTCTTGGTCTCCCGAGGTTGGGGAGGGGGGTGCCGATCTTGCCTCCAGCCTGCCTCCTCCTCTGAGGTCCAGGTTCTGGCTGCCCTTCCATCCCCTACTGGATGCCCCTGTCCCCGCCCTACTGGTGAATAGAGATCAATCAGAGGGTCAATCCCCAGTGAAGGGGGGCCCTGCCCCAACTCAGGAACAGTCCCTTTGAAGAGAGCAGAGCACCCGCCCCAGAAGAGGAGCAAGTCCAAGTGGGGGAAGGGAGGGAAGGGCACAGGCCCAGGGGGGTGGGCGGGCGGCCAGGTCTCCACCTGCCGCCTGCTGGGGGTGCCGCCCTGCACGGTCACTAGCTCCGCACCCCCCACCCCCCCCACCCCCCCGCCACAGCGGGGCTGTCCCCCAGGTGTGCAGGGACCCTGAGGGGCGGGAACCGGGCGCCCTGGAGGGGCGAGTTCCCGGTGTCAGGACCACAGGCTGGGTGACATCTCCTCATTCCCGCCTCTCCACCCTAGACCAGGTCCGGACTTGCCCCAGAATTACACACCCCTTGCCACCGGCACCCGATCCCAGCTCCGTCCCTTCCCGTCCACTGGCTGTCACCAAAGGTTGAGGCACGAACGGCTCCTTCTGCCTGCGGGACAGCTACCCTCTGGGGACTCACCTCACCACCCCAACCCCGCGCCCTTCGGGGAAAAGACCTCCCGGCGCCCCCCGAGACAGAGCTTTACCGAAAGGGTCTCAGGGTGACCGGACATCTTCTGACCATTATCTTGCCATCGGGGTTGACTGTGATCATTGTTCAAACTTGTCTGGGCGAGGAGGCGCGGGCGAGGCCGGACGCGCTGTCCGGGGCCCTGCTCCCGCCGCGTCCGGGCCGCGAACCCGCCGCGGGCCAAAGCCGGGTCGAGCGAGGCGCGGACCCGGGGTCGATGCGGCCTGGGCGGGCCAGGGAGGGCAGCGAGCGGCTGCGGAGGGCGGCGAGGGCTCGGGTCCGGCCGTCTCTGCGTCTCCGCCCTCCCCGCTTCACATTCTGGGGCCGGGAGGCGGCGCGCCCCCAGACCGCCGGCCGCGCGTCCGGCTGCTCGGCTCGCTCGCGGGGCGGGACGGCGCCGCGGCGCGCGGACCGGCTCCCCGCGGGGCGCCTGCACTCGGGGCCCGCGCCCTCGGAGCCGGCTAGAGGCGACCCCGGGCCCGCGCCCCGGCCCCCCGCGCCCCCGCGCCGCGCTGCGCCGCGCCCATGACCCTCGGCGAGGGCGCCCCGCGCCCGCCCTGCCACCGCCCTCCCGCCCGCCCGCCGGCTGCCCGCGCTCGGCGGCCCGGCGTCCGGCCCCGCGCCGCGCTACGCCCGGAGGCGCCGCATTGTGTGCTCGGAGGAGGCGGCCGGAGGAGCGGCGGCTGGGCGGCCCGGAGCGGAAGCCGCGTTTCTCGGCGCGCCGGCGCCACCTCGCGGCCGCAGCCCGGTCGTGCGCCTCGGGACCCGCGTGGGGGCGGGGTGGGGCGTTCCTGCCCACCCGCCGGCTGCGCCTCCCTCCAGCCCCGCCCCTTCCCGCGTCCGGCTTTCCGAAGCCCCCGAAGGCCCGGAGCAGGCCGGGAGTCCCGGCCTCGCTCGGCCTCCACTTCACACCGCTCTGATTCCGCGCTGCAGCATTGCGCATCCTCTGTCCCTCTGTGCTCGGAAACGGCCGGCTCCCCTTAGCTTGCAGATCTGAGTTCAGATCCGCTGTGGCGCCCAGGGCGTGCAGCGCGGGCCTGGACGTGCTCCTCCGTGAAGCGCTAGAGCTGTGGGGGTCGCCCGCCGTCACCCACCTGTGTCCTCTACTGTGAAGTGAGTGGCAGGAGTTCTCAGGGCCCCTTCCAACTCAGTAAGGCATTTCCTGCCCTCCCCGCCTCCACTTCTTGACTTGGGGTGGGGGGGTCTGCTGTCAGAATGGGTGGCTGCTCCCAGAGAGCAATCCAGCGCCGCTTGCTGGGGGTGGGCCAGGTTCAAGGACAGCCCCGGACCTCAGGCAGACACCAACACCCCGCGCATCAGACGGTATGTGAAATGCTGGTACAATGACCCTGAGGTCTCTGTACCCCGTGCTTCTGCAGCCTGACTCAGGTGGGAACACTTATTCACCACCAGTCTCTGGGTCCCGCTGGCCAAGCCCCCAGCTCCTGGCTTCCTCCTGAGCCCTCCTCCTTGCACCTTCGGAGTCACTTCTAGCAGTGACTCAGGCTTCTGTCCTTCCTGCTCCTAGTTCGTGAAAATCCACCTGTTCCGCCCTGCTCGCTGCTGTGTGAAAACCAGTGATGCGTTGGTGCTGGTGGATTCCTGTGTCACTCCTGGGAGATGACACATTTGCATTGAACAAGGACAGGCTGGCCGTGCCTGTCTGCCGAAGAGGGACAAATAGTGGCGGGAAATTCGGGCATCTGGCCGTAGGCTACAGAGAGCTGGGAGGGCAGGGGTCTCTGCTGGGCCTACAAATCACACCTCGTGCTGGGGAGCCTGGACCTGCCAGACCCTCGGGCGGTCATTTAAGCCTGGCTGCCACGAGACACTAAGAAATGAAATATGTCTTCCAAGTGTGTGTGTGTCTCTCATGTATGCTTGGGGGTCAAATTTACACCTGGTTGGCATTTGAGAAGATGGGGTCTCCCCCAAAAGCAGGTCCATATCTGGTGTGTCTCCCTGTCCTTGGGACAAAAAGCTGACTTCCCAGGGCAGGAGAGGGTATGCCCCTCCCTGGGGCCTGACTCTCTGGGATGTGGGTTTGGCGGCAGTGGAGTGTTGGGAGGGCCACCCCTGCCATTTGATGGGAAAAGGGTGGAGGGATTGGATCTGGTGGTGGGGTAGAGGCAGGGAGACAGGGGGTGGTGTGGGAGACAGGGAAGAAAGTTCGTAGACCATTCTGAACACGTTCCAGGGTCAGCCTCTTTCTGCAGGAAACTTCTCTGTCCATGGTCCTGCCTGCCCTTCCCTGTGCTTTGGGCGTCAGGAGGAACCTGTGCATGCCCATGCCCTGCAACCCTGGGTGTCACCTATCCGTGCCTCACTTTCCTCCACTGAATTCAGGTCTGCTGCTGCCCATCCATAGGTGGTTTGGAGGGCCGAGATGTTCATAACGAGCATGTTGATTCCTTTTTTTTTTTTTTTTTTTTTTTTTTTCCCCTCTCTCATCATCTATGTCGTGGCCACTGTGGGTGCCCGGTCCATGTTCATCGCATTCACCTCTAGGTGCCAAAGGAGAGATTGCCGAGAATATTTGATGCTGCCTTGGCCTTTTTTCTGGTCACAGGGATCCACTCAGACCAGCAAGTTCTAGGCAGAAGTGCGGGCGGTGAATGCTGTGGAACAGCCCTGAAGGAATGGGGAGAGACGGCCACCCTCTCCTTGGGTGGGAGGCTCCAGCAAGTTCTGCACCGGCCCCCAGGGTGCCCAGCCACTCGTGGTGGTGACCAACTCTATGATCCACCCGCAGGTGGCCTCCTTCCTTTCCCTGCCCTAGTCCCCTCTCCTGGGTCCTGATCCTGGGGCTGCTTCCCACTTGTCTCAGAATCTCCTTCAGGGGAACCTGCACCAGACCCACCCTCGAGGCCAGCGGCCCTCAGCGGACTCACTGCCGCAGCACCTGCAGATACCTGACCTGGTCTGGGGCCAGGCGGGACCTGGGCATTTATTTGTTCATGCCATGGGCTATGCCAACACCACTGGCCAGGGCAGAGACCCACTGCCCTAGGAAAATGATCGGTGTCTTTCAATAAGGAGGCATGGTCACCTCAGCAAGCAGAGAACCGGGGGCAGGAGTGTGGGGGCTCTTCCATGGACTAAAACATCAGCTCATGCCAGAGTCCTTTCACTGTTTTCCTTTTTGAGGCTGCAAACATAACCACAACTAGTCCAGTGGGGTGGGGGCCTTGCACCCACCCAGTGTCGGCACATGGCACCTCCTGGTGCCCTCCCACTGCCCCAAGGGACCCACAGGCCTGGCTGGAGGGGCCAGGAGAAGCCCAGGGAAGCAGGAGACTGAAGGGCGGAGGAGGCCCTCTGTTCAAAAAGGGGGAAAAAGGCTCCCAGAAAGGGATTTGAGGCAGTCATTCACAGGCTACCTGGAGGGTGGGGCAGGCAGAGAAGGTGGGGGTCCGGAATGGGGTCCTCGGGCTATTGTGCAAATGTCCAGAAACCGGGGAGCTTACAGCAACAGAAATGGATCCTCTCCTAGCTCTGAAGGCCAGAAGTCTGAAATTAGGGTGTCAGCAAACTCCACTCTGGGGACAGTCTGCCCTAGACCTGAGGGGGCAGCAGTGCTTGGCTTGAAAACACACAGCTCCAGTCCCTCCCTGTCTCTTCTGTCCTCCCTTCCTCGGAGAAGGACTCCAGTCACAGAATGAGGACCCATGCCAATCCAGAATGGCCTAATCGTTGCATCTGCAAAGATCCCATTTCCAAATAATATGCCACAAAATTCTAAGCAGACAAGAACTGGGGGAGGAGGGCTGTCCAACTTACTAAGGGAACTGGGGGAAAGGGGCCAATGTGACTGGAGACCGCCAAGGACCAGGAGCCCCTGACAGGGACAGGCCACACGGCTTGGTGTGAATGCCGGCCCAGTTATTTCAAGGCTCCTCACGTGAAGTCAGGTAAGTTTGAGATGCAGGCTCAGTATCGTTAGAATGCTGAACAGGCTATTGGCAAGTCAGCAGGCCTGTCGTCTGGGTCCCCTACGGTGTCAAGACAGAGCAAGGACCCAAGCAGCCCTGCCCACCCACAGGTCCAGCTTCCCCAAGGTGTCTCGCTGTCCTAGGAGTGTCCTTGGGGGGCTCCCGCCCCCTCACTGGGCCCTGGGTCCTCCCTGGGCATCAGAGCCTTGACTGCCTCCCCGCCTTCTGGAGGCTCCAGGGTTGTGGCTGGGCTGCAGGCGGGGCTGGGTGGAAGAGGAAAGGAAGAAACAAGCCGTTGACGGTGTCTGAAACCCCTGTTTAGCGCGTCCCGACTGCAGCAGCAGACAGCGCGTGAAGAGACAACAGGCCATTGTCCTCTGCCAGACAGCACTCATAGTGTCATACAGCATCTGCTGACGCTGCACAAATCAGCAGCAGCCTCGCTGGGCGGGGACCGCCAGCCCCACAGACGCCGGTCACCTACAGCCTCGCGGGGAGGCTGAGGTGGGCACGCATCGAGCTTTCTCTTTCACCACATTTCAGCTAATCCACTGATTGAAAAGCAGCATCTGGGGTTTATTTTTATTTATGCCGGGAGGCCATTCTGCCACACAGCTTGCAGGCGTCTGGAACACAGCTTTGGGACTGTCCTTGTTTGACGGAAACATTAGCGGCACGTCTGCACCTGGGTCTGCTGTGCCTGCCTGTGCCACAGGCACAGGGGTGGACAGAGAGGGCCCCCCGGTGACCCCCACCCAGAGCTGGAGACGCAGGCGATCTCTCTGTCTAACATGCACACCAGGAAATGACCCAGGGACTCCAGCAAACGCTGCATTTACTTGGCTGCTTTCTTGAAATTTGCTTTAGTTGGGCAACTTTTTTAAAAGGATCCTCTTTTTTCCTGGATACTTGCCCCAGGAAGCAGCATGGCAGGTCGCTGCAGGAGTGTGGGAGCAGCCGTCTGGAGTTGACAGCATCAGGATCTCCCCAAGATGGTCACATCCTGGTCCCGGGAATCTGACTTCATTACCTCCCCTCGTGAAAGGGGACTAAGAATGCAAGTGGAATTAAGATTGTTGAGCAACCTATTTAAAAATGGGGAGCTGGGTTATCTGAGTGGACCCAGTGTGACCATGGGGTCCTTCAAGATAGAAAAGGATGCGATAAGTTTCAGAGTGACCTAGAGAGAAAGATTCCACTGGCCACAGGCCGCCTGGCGCCTCTGGGAGCAGGGAAAGGATTCTTCCCAGAGCCTCCAGCGGGACCCAGCCCTGCTAGCGCCTTAATTGTCGGCTCCTGAGATGCCCTCGGAGCTGTGAAATGATACATTCGTGCCTCTTCTGCCAGTGAAGACAGACAGCGTCGGGGCTGCCCAGCTCCGTGAGCCTGATGTGCCCTTCACAGATGAGGAAACTGAGGCTCAGAGAGATGAAGTATCTTGCATCACAGGTCCAGCGCTGAGTGCGAGTCTCGGTCACAGGGGCCTGTGCTCAGCTACTGTCTCCCCTGCCAACTGTGACCTTGGGCCCCTGACTCTGCGAGCCCCATCTCCCCATTTCCTCATCTCCAATGTCAGGTCACACTTGAGGGCTTCCTGCCAGGCCTGAGACACAGGAAACACTGATTCTGTTTGTCTCATTTGCCTGCTAATTGATAAGTTCCTAGGACTCGGGCACAGAGAAAGATAAAATCACCGTTTCGTTAGCCTCCACCTGCCTTTGAGGCCACAACTCCTGTGTCACAGATGAGCAATGAGGCTCAAAGGATGAAGCCGCTTCGCTCCCAGGTCTGGGCCACAAGACGCAAGATGACACAGTCAGACAAACGTACCTACCATCACGTTCTCAGTGACAGTTGCCGCGTCCTCTCCTGGGACGTCAAGGCTTGTGCTCTTTTCCCAAACTCTTCTCCCGCCCCTCCCTCCGGCACCACTGCCCTGTTTGGTTTCCACCTACAGGTGACCCGTGCGGAGCTGGCTTTTCTCGGGGGGCTTCTCCCACATGATGCCATCCCGTGTGTGCCCGGTAGGATCCCATTCTTTGCTTTAAGGCTGAGTGATATTCGTTGTGTGTGTTTTGCACGTGCACACACATCAGTGCCCATTAGTGACGTTTCAGCCGGTGAAGGACTGCTGGTAGGACAGTGTCCCAGCAGGCGTCACCTGACAGCCGGGTTTGCAGCAGCCACACGTTAGGTTTGTGTGTCCACACGCTACGGTGCTCGCACGTGAAGTGGCCACCTGACGACGTGTTTCTCAGGATGTGCCCGTATGAAGGAGCACGTGTGTGTGTGTGAGATGAGAGACGCTCCCTCGTTCCAGAAGTGAAGGGGGCACGTCCCCCGCTCACCTGTGTGGTGCACATTAACCAGGGTTCGTTCCTCTTACTCAACCAGCAAGCCATCAAGACTGCACTTGGGACCCATTCTGAACAATGTCCTACAAAGAATTCTTTTCAAAATGCATGAAGGAGGGACGTCTGCTGCAGCCTTGGGCCAGCAGCATCTCCGGACTGGGTGGGCACCCATGGCAGGTCGGCCTCCTCTGGTCCCTTAACGCAGGAAGGGAAGAGATGTCTCCTCTCCATCACCAGGCCTGGGGACCACGCTGGACCTGCTGACAAACAAGCCTTTTAGAATTGGGGCCCAGACCCAGCAGCTGCAGGTTCTGGCTGCTCAAGGGGAGAGAAAGCACTGGGGCCTTGGGTCCCCCATCGCCCGGACCCCCTGCAGGGAGAAGCTCTCAGGACCCCCTCGTACAAAGCAGGAGGTGGCCTACGGAGGAACCCAGGTCCGTGCATTCACATGACAGCACGCTGGGAGTCAGGGCCACTCTGTGTGACAATGACCCTCCTCTTGGTATCTCTTTGGTTTCGAACATCACCCAGGGGATGGTTGAAGGTCAAGGAAACCTCCTGGAAGAGCGTGGTTCCGAGCCCGCAGGGGCCCGGCCAGCACACCCAGGGAGGGGTCTGCACCCCACTGGAGGGGAGTTTGGTTTACTTGTGTCGGGTGGACTCCACTCTTGTTTTTTCAAAAGGGGAAGATGTGGGAACTCCGGGTGACCTCGAGGTCTGGTACCCCCTGGGAGCAGTCCCGCAGACATCCCAGGGTCTGGGTTCAAGACCCCAGGACAGGGGAACGACCAACACAAACAGGTAAATAAAAATAAAGTACTTCTTCCTCTTCTCTGTCTGCCTGCTCACCTTCATTCCTGCCTGCACCTTCCCTGTAAAAATACCAAAGGAATGAAGGCGAGTGGGAAGAATGGAGAGAGAGGAGGAAGAAGCACTTTATTTGTTATCATCATAATTAGGTTGATTGTCCACACTGGTTGCTGTCCCTCAGACCCAGGACTCAAGCCCAGGGATATG
This sequence comes from Solenodon paradoxus, assembly GCA_004363575.1. Lineage (NCBI taxonomy): Eukaryota > Metazoa > Chordata > Mammalia > Eulipotyphla > Solenodontidae > Solenodon > Solenodon paradoxus. The sequence continues at coordinate 112,544 of RJWH01002126.1, forward strand.
GGTCCTTGTGATTCTTTGGAGGCGACTGACCCAACTGCTGGTCCCCCAGGGCGCCACCTTGTTTAGATGAAAAGCTGCCTTGAAACACAGATTGGAAAATTTCACCCTCCAAGTTCATTTGCCACACCCTCTTGCCCCACCCCACAGGGCTAAGGCTGGACTGGGCACGCTGGCAGCAGGACCCGGCTTCCGGGGAGATTCCCCCATATGTCCATACGCCCACGAAGTGGGGGTGGGATGAAGAGGACGCGCGTTCCAGGAGCCCACAGGGGCCGGGGAGGCTACCTGGTCAGGGCCTGGCCGGCAGCAAGAGAAAGAAAGAGGCCACGGGGACGGTGGGGAGGTGGGGGTGGGCCTCACAAGGTCCTGTAGGAGGGTGGGGGGAAGCTACAGAGGTGACATGTTCCCCAGAAGCATCTCTTTACATCAGTGTCATTTCACTGGGCGACTGCTGTCTCTGATGCTCCTGACCAGGACACAATTCGTTATTGTCCTAAAGATGGATTTAAAAAAAAAAAAGAAAAGAATCCTCAGCTCCAGGAACCGCTGAGGTCTGGGATGACTGATGGTTTTATTAACGTGCTTCAATTTTATATTTATCAAATTAAACCAGCAGCCCGGGACACTTAATTAAGGTTCTTTTTCATCAGAGAAGAGAAGGCAGGGAGCGAACGGGCTGAGGATGCCTCTTCCAGGGTCTAACGCTAGAGGCCCAGGGCTGGGTGCAGAGGGTGTGCTCCAGGGGGGCTACGGGCTGTCCCCATGCTGGGAACCCCGGGGCACCGCGCCCTCAGCTCCCGAAGAGTCGGAGAAGCGGCATACTCCAAGGCCTGGTCCCAGGCTCCCTCGGCACGTCTGTGAGCTGCCCAGGGGCCAGGCATGGAGACGACTCCAGTTCAAATCCCAGCACTGCCCTTACCTGCTGTGTCCTTGTGAGCATTTATTTCATTTATTAAAAACTGAGATGTCATTCACATCAAATTCACCCCCTTGGAGTGTTCAGTTCCTTGGGCTTTCGTTTATGTGTAAGATTGTACAGGCATGACCGTTATTGAGTCTTGGATATTTTCACCTCCCCAGAGAGAGAGCCTGCCCCCGGGACAGTCACACCCCTGTCCCCTCCTGCAGCCCCTGGCCACCGCCCACCGCTTCTCTGTCTCTATGCGTGTCCTGATTCTGGACATCTCCTATCCACGGCCCGGTATGTGTCTCCTAAGCCTGGTTTCTTTCACCAAGTGTGACATTTTCTAGGCTCAGCTGCGGGGCAGCCGCAGCACATAGCAGTACTTCATTCCTTCAGCGTTTTCTAAATTGTGGGGACACGCAGACTAGATTTTACCATCGTCACCATTTTTCAGTGTAAAGCGGATTTGCATTGTTGGACCACCATCTCCAGGACTCTGTTCATCTTGCAAAACTGGGCTCTAGACCCGACAAACAGCTCCCCACTCTGTCTGCCCCTCAGCCTGCTTCCTGTCTGTGGGTCTGGTCTTCCCAGGCACCTCCTGCACACAGAACCATCGCAGACATGGCAGACGTGACCGACTGGTCGCACTTACCATCACGGCCTCGAGGCTCATCCCTGGTGTATCTTGTGTCCGAATCACCTTCCTTTTTAAAAAGACAGCAGCCGGCTCCACGGCCATGATCACTGCACCTGGTTTAACGCTCCTCTGTCCACGAAGTTTGGAATCTGGTCCCACCTCTTGGTGATGGTGAACAGGGGTGTGCAAACATCCTTTAGGGACTCTGCTTTCATTCTCGTGGGTATATTCCCAGAGGTGGAATTGCAGGCTCTTATGGGGGTTCTATTTTTAGCTGGAATGAGTCCTTGTTAAGGTTGAGTAGCGCCCCATCACATGGACCGAGGACTTTTGTGTGTCCTCTCAGCTGTGGACGAGCAGCCTCTGTGCCACGAGCAGGTGCGCTGTCCTTACGTGCAGTCAACACGGCAGGGACGGGTGTCGGTGACGGGGACCTTCACAGCACTCGTGTGTCAAGGACGCGGCGCCCTCTGTGGAAAGTCGACGATGTCTCACATAAAATGAAAAACAGAGAAAACAGATTCTGACTCTGTAAACAAAAAATACCTACTATTTTTTTTGTCAACTCCGTCAAAACTGAAAAAAGACTTCATGCTTGATCACGGTCTTGATAGCAGTTGAACACATTGGTGAACACACACACCGTGTGCATTTTAACTGGGAAATTAGACTTCCATAAAGCTGGTTTTTAAAAAGAGGAAACAGGCGCACCCTGGTGGGGAGCAGTGGGCCCCCCTGCCCCTGGACAGCCGTCGTCCACACGCCACCCACGGACCCAGGGTCACGTCCCAGGGCTGGGGAACAGCCCAGAGGAACATCTGAATAAAAGAAAGAAATGTGTCCTCCTCCTCGCTGCTGTGCCCCTTCCTTCCTCCTGCCCCTTTCCTCTACAACATGAACAGAAAAGAGAGGAACAAGGGCAGGCCGAGGGCCCTGGGGTGGAGGCCTGACCAGGCTGTCCAGTCGTCACACCACAGAACGATAAGGGACAGAGAGACGCGCACACTCCTGCAGCCACGCCTGGTATGTGCACGCGCACCCCCGTGGCATGGACCGCGGAGGCCTGACTTTCCCAGGCGCCTCCGATGGCCCCGGGGGCCGGGTCAGAGGAGCAGGACCACAGGCGGTCCCGCAGCCTGACCGTCCAGGGGAGCCCCGTCCAGGGAAGGCGCGCTGTCCTGCCTGCCACGGGGCTGCCACGGGGCTGCCATGGCAAAGCCCCATGGAAGTGTCACCCTTAGACCGCAGACACTTCTCTTGTCACAGCTCTGGAGGCTGCGCTCCAGGACAGTTGGTTTCCTCCGAGCCACTCCCTTGTGGGTAGGACCCTCATGTGCTCACCTCCCTGAGTGCCGTGTCCTCATTGCCTCTTCTCAAAGGACACCAGTCCTGTGGGGTGAGACCCACGCTAATGGCCTCATTGGAAAGCAATCATGTGATCTCTTTAAAGGCCCTTCTGTCCCCAGACAGCCGTACTCTGAGGTGCAGGCATGGGCTTCAACATACAGAGGGGGACAATCAGCTCAAATGAGCCACGTGGCGGCGTGCGGCTGAGTTAAACAGATAAGGGGGTGCTGCAGGCGCTCAGGCCTAATTAGAGAAATTAGAGTCAGAGCGGAGGAGCACGCTGCCTTGTCACCAGGGGGCACCGGGCTGGTGCAGGCGGGAGACTTGGGGTGCGCTGCTGCCTGTAATGAGGGGCTCCATCCAGGCTGCCCTCATTCAGTCACACCCCATCTCCCCACATTGTCTAATGGGGTGGCCCAGCTCCAGCCTGTGAAGCCGCAGCCCCTCCCAGGAACGGCTTCATGTACAACCTGAGCTCCTGGCGGTGCCAGGAGGACCCCTGGGTGCCTCGACTCACGGAGTCCAATAGGAAGCCCCTGAGAGCACTCCTGGGCTCAGGCTAGGGAGGAGGGTGTATAGTAAAGCCCCTGGCTCAGCCCCGAGGCCACGGCGTGAGCAGTGAGTCCCTGCTTCCACTTGGGACATCGTGGCCGTGACCTGCTTCTCCTGCTCAGCAATCTACCTCCTGCCACCTTCACCCAGAAGGCAAAACCAGGGGCATCAGGGGGCGTCCTGGGGCAGAACCAAGGTCCCAGGTGGAAATACAGTCATGCAGGAAGGGGTGCAAAGGCAAGACAGGAAGAGAAATGGAGAGAGAGCGAGAGACAGAGACAGAGACGACAGAGAGAGAGAGACAGAGATGACAGAGAGACCGAGACAGAGAGAGAATTTGGGGTGAAAGTAGACAGAAGGCTTTTACCCATGGGAGTTATCAGGAAGACAGCTGGAGATGGCCTGGGGCTCAGCGGGGTATCAGTGCAGAGAACAGAAACTGGGGATTTGCAGGCCCGCCCTGGTGACCTAGCGGTTTAGTTCACTGCAGCACAGTCCACACATCCAAGGTCCCTGGTTAGAGATCGGGGCCAGGCAAACAGCCGAGACGAACAAAATAAAATCAATAGTCTCCCTCTTCTCTCTTCCTGCCTGCCTGCTCACCCCATTCTGCCTGCACCTCCCCTGTAAAAAGAAAGGCACAGGGCTCCCGCAGCAGTGTTTCCAGGCGTCATCCTGACTTGACCTTGACTCGGCAGGGTCGTTCATATTCGCCTTACTGGAAAGAAGCAACAGGAACCACACAACAGTCGCAGGCCGGGGCAGAGACGGTATCATCTTCGTGGCCAAAAGCTTGAGGGGGCAGCGCTGTGAGAACTCAGGGAGGACAGAGCCAGGCTTGGCACTCAGGGCCACCAACCCCAGGGGGACAGTGACCAGAAGAGGAAGACCTGGAATGCGCGGTGTCCCAGGGATTGGAGAAGCAGGGGTGCCGAGGCACCGGAAGCTGCACCTTCTTGTGTGGGGCCACCTCTCACGCCCCAGCGAAGCCAGAGGAGGCAGAGACCTGGATCTGCTGAAAATGCCCAGTTGGACAGGCTTCCTTCCCACGGCCCCTCCCATCTCAAACCCACAGGGAGCCAAGTGCAAGACACAGCCTGGGTGGGGAGCCATGAGTGCACCCTTTACGACCCAGCGCACGCCTCTCAGACACCCCACCCCACACAGACAAACCACTGTCTTTTTTTGTCCCCTTCTCCGCCCCTGCTCAGAGGCAAGTGCCGGGAGAAAATAAGTATAATTCAGCACACACAAGACAAAAATAATTTTTGCAAAAAATGGAACACGTTTTAGGAGGTGCAGAGCTGTGAAGGGCAGGCGGGTAGGGAGCAGCCTCCTCCAGATGCCGCATGCTGGGGCTGCCTGGCCCCCGAGTCCACGGGGACCCTGGGATGACAGGGCCAGTGGGAAGAAGGCGACCTCAACCCTCTCTGGCTACAAAGGGCCACTGAAGGCCAGGCCAGAGTCAGAAGACCACTCTCTGGGGGTCTTTGCCAAAGCCACAGGGGTCAGTAATGAGGCAGTCCCTCCAGGCCGGGAGGGTCCCGCTTGGGTCTGGGCTGGGTGGTGCCAGGGTCTCCGCAGGAACGGAATCTGCAATCGGCCGTGGAAGAACACGCTCCAGTCACCACCCAAAGACATTTGCTCAGCCTTGTCCTAGCTGAGAATGGTCCCCTGTGACTTTCCCTCAACCAGAAAAGGCCACCAAAGGTGCAAATGTCCAGGGTTATTGTCTCTCTACCACCCAATACTACGGAGCGACACCAGTCTCTCCCCAGGAAGAGGGCAATCTCCTCCATCCGAGGTGGCTGGGGTCCCAGCCTCCGACAGAAAGATAGGTTCTGGATGACAGCTGCCACAGGGCAAGGTGGAAGCTTCTAGAGGGGCACTTGAAAGCTTCCTACTCAGCATACCATTGCCTGGGAGCTTAAAGCCAGAAATTCACTTCTCACAGCTCTGGAGGCTGGATCCCGAGTCTGGGGTGGCGGCAAGGCTGGCAGCTCATGAGGGCTCTCTGCCTTCCTCCCTTCCTGGCTCGTCGACGGCCGCCTTCTTGCTGCGTCATCACAAGGTGGCAAGAAAGTGCTCTGGTACCTCTTCTTCTGAGAGCACCAATGCCATCATGGGGCTCCATTCTCATGACCTCATCTAACCGTAGTCACCTCCCAAAGGCCCACCCCAAACACCAGCCCACTGCGGGGTTAGGGCTGCAGCATGTCCGCGGTCCGCGGCACACCGGAAGACTTCCTCTTCCTCAAGGGGCCAGGAGGCCGCCGCCACCACAGGAGTGGACTAGGGCTGCCATGGCAGAAGCCACTGAGCCCTCCCTCCAGCAGCCTCTCCCGCCACAGAGGCCCCTCCCGCCAGCAGCGCCGTCACTTGCAGGCAGATGCACATGGAATGAAGTGCTAAGCAAACAGGCTTTGTCCTGGGGAGTGGGAAGGAAAGAAAAGAGAACTGGTGTTTTATGTGAGCTCCCTCCAGCCAGAGCTGAGGCTCACCAAGCCTCTTTTACCAGCAGAGGCGATAAAGAGAACCCACGGCTGACGGACACGGTGTCTCCCGGGTGAGAGAACGGAATGTGTGGTTACATGAGGGTCCGGCCCAGATGCCCTGCAGGACAGTCTCTGCCCGCCCACCTTTTGGGCAAAGCCCCCAACTGCAAATAATGGTCATGACAAAATATCCTTCCATACTGACACTTCACAGCTGGCATTTTCGTGTGTGTGTGTGTGTGTGTGTGTGTGTGTGTGTGTGAGTGTATGTCTGCATGTGTGTGTCTGTGTGTGTGTCTATGTGTGTCTGTCTGTGTCTGTGTGTCTGTCTGTGTCTGTAAGTCTGTCTGTGTCTGTGTGTCTGTCTGTCTGTGTGTCTGTGTGGGTGTCTGTGTCTGTGTGTGTCTGTGTGTGTGTGTCTGTGTGTCTGTATGTGTCTGTGTGTCTGTGTGTGTCTGTGTGTGTGTGCTTTGTTACCTGCTGCTACAGCTCTGTGATCCATACATTTTAACTGGATGCTCTAACATCGCAGAAACAAGTTATTTGCAAAGTGTACATGTCACATAAATTAACAGACCGTTGAACAATTCTATCACTTCCTGCCGGCAAGAGAATTCTCCTAATCCATAAACCTGCAGGTGTTAGCATTTCCTGCAAAACCAAAATCACACTCCCCCACCTGGACGGCCGGCTGAGTCAGTGACAGACGGCACAGTCAGAACCGTCCACTAAGGATGAGGACGCTTGAGCACGAGGTCCTGGGGCCAAGAAAGGGTGCTGGCCATTCCCCACCCACCTCACCGTCAATGCAGGGGGAGAAGACCCTGCTCCATGGAGGACACCCCCCGAGGCAGAGTCCCCTGCCGACACTCCACCCCCATGACCCCACAGGCTGTGGTTCCCTCCACGTGCAGCTACGCCCGCCGAAGCCCAGAGAAGAGGAGGCTTGTCCAGTGTGGATGGTGCATGAGGAGCAGAGCTGAGACTCAGCCAGTCTGTGCACTCCTGGTGCCACCCGAGCTGGCCTGCATGGCCCCGGGGCAGCTGTCACAAGGCAGACAGAAGGGGCGGCCCAGCCCAGAAAACATGAGACAGAAGCAGTGGGAGCCAGGACGAGAAAGGAGGTGCCTTCCAGCAGCTGTGGCCCTGGGGCCCCTCAGGAGGAGGCCCATCCAGACGTCCAGCAGGGAGGCCCGCGATGCTGAGACAGGGACGTGGACCACTCTTCTGGCGGCAGCTGACGAAAATGGAGGGACAGAGTTCAGAGAAGAAAGGTCTCTAGTTTGCTTTGTGTTCAAGGCCAGGGGGATTAAAAGACTAAAAGGGAAAGGTATTGGGGGAGGGACCTGCAGATGTAAGAAAAGTCAGAGTAGGAGGTGGGGACAGCTTGGGGACCACCGGATGCCCCCCTGTGCACCCTAGAAGCTCTGCCCGGGACCTGATTTGGAAAAAGAATTCTTTGCAAATGCCGTGATCTTAAGGGTCTCCTGTCAAGATCACCCTGCATTGTCCAGCTGGGCTTTCATCCAGCGATATGTGTTCTTATAAGAGAAAGGCAGAGGGGGTTTGAGAGGAGGAGGAGGAGTCAGTAGACAAAAGAGGTGGAGATGGGAGGGATGCTGCCACAAGCCGAGGACACCCGGAGCCACCAGGAACTGGAGGGCAGGAAGGCTCCTTCCCTGCCCCTCTGAGAGAGCTCGGCCCTGAGGATAGCTTGCCTTTGGGTGTCTGCTCTCCAGACGAGACACCCTTCTGTTGTTTGGTTCTAGGGTTTCCCGGCAGTCTCAGGAGGCCAGTGCACCTGCACACTCGGCCCTGCAAGAGGCCGGGAGCCAATCTGCTGGTGGACCATCAAGGGGTGGGAAAGGGGCCTTGTGGGCCCAGCCAGGAGGGGAGCCAGAGGTGCCGCAGAGGAAAGGCAGGGCGGTGCCTGAGAAATGAGGGGCGAGGCCGACTGCAGGAGGGGCAGGTGGGCAGTGGACCCCAGTTGGGCAGGGAGCTTGGGGGCTCTGTTTCCAGCTGGCTTCAAGGGTGCATGAGGGCCTCGCAGCCAGAGCAGGAGAGAGCAGAGACTGGCAGGTGGGTGTGGGTGCAGGTGCATGCCTGTGTGTGCGCACTGCCCAAGCGTGTGCCTGTGCACAGAGACAGGAGACTACAGAACATCAGACACGTTAGGGAAAAGTCACCAAAGGAGTCATTAGAGCTTTTCTTGGCATTTTGCCATAGAGAACTTAATTTTTCTCATATTTTTGTGCTGTACAATTTCCGAGTCTATTGTAAACATCATGACACTTTACCCCCCCAAATGTATCAGCATGAATCTTCATAATAAAAGGGGAAATTTCATATATAATCATTACACATAAAATTGAGTTATAAGGACAATTTCATATATCATCAAAAAAAACTATTATCATACAGCAGAAAATTAACAATCCCATAATATAATGTAATGAGTCTAACTAATCATCCATATCCAAACATTGAAATTTTTGCTTATAATGTTTTAATTAATTTTATTGACGGAACAGTGTATCCTAACATCGGATCAGTTTAAGATGTGCCTCATTGTAAATCAACACTTGAATCTAATGCACTGACTTCACCACCGCCATTCCAGTTCTGCCTTCATTCTCCATGTCTCTGCTCTTGTGTTTGTTTTTCTTTTTTAAAGGAAAGATGCAGGCAGGCATGAAGGTGAGTAAGCTAGCAGGCAGGTAGAAAGAGGAAGAGGAAGCTTTTTAAAAATGTATTTAGCTGTTAATCTTGGCTGTTTTGGGGTGTATTTGGACTGCGCTGGGCCAGAGATGGAAGACCTAACCACTATTCCACCAGGGCATGCCCACACGTGTCTTTTATAACTACTTATTTTCAAACTGGTATTTTTCTAGGTTTATGAATCCCATCAGGTTATACGCCTCTTTGATCTTCAGTCAGTATAAAGTTCTTCATGCTGAAACCTCTCTATTGAGGTGAAATTCATCGCAGTATCAAGGATGATAAAGCTCACAATTTAGGGGCTGTAGTCCATTCACCATTCTAGGCAGTTATCTGACTTTAAAATAAAAATGTGTAGAATCATTGTTATTTCTGGGAAGAAACAGTTTGTTCAAGCAGTCCGAAGGGCATGCGTAGTATTTGACCTGAAACCCACTCAGACCAGCGGCCCCTGGAGCCCCCAGGGAAGCCCACCCCCAGACCCTTTTTTCCAGGGAGCCCGTCCTCCTTGCCCTGTTCCCTGGATAACACTGGTGAAAATGATGGTGGAAGAATTCATCAAACTTCTCAAAATATACATATCCTGGCACACCCTGGGGGAGCGGCGGTTGGGCGTAGCCCACACACATCCCAAGGACCCGGGTTCACATCCCAGGACCAGCAGGAGCAATCAAGATGAACAACTAAATAAATAAATGCTGCTCCTCTCCTTGCCTGCCTGCCTGCTCACCTTCATTGCTGCTGTACCTTTCCTTTATTATAAAATATATTTCGAAACAAATTTTAAGGGGCTGAGGGTAGGACTTCCAGGTTCCCTGAAGCCTTCCTGTCACTCCTAAGTCTCACTTCTCTGCCTTTCACTGCCTTCATACCCAGGCTTCTGCCCCTAGAGGGGCAGCCCAGTGGCCCCCACCCCGTGCCGCCTTCAGAGCCCGAGGCCCGGCGGGCGGCCTGTGAGGTGATCTGACCACACACTTTTCTCAGCCTCTGGAGCGGAGAGGTCGGACAGTCTCAGGAGGCCATGCAGCTCCACCGGGGCTGAAAGTCGCTGTTGAGGGATGTGATGGAGATCAGCTGCCCCCAGCACCCGGCCAAAGCAGAGTCTCTCCCTGTTCACGTGGACAGCAGCCAGGTGACCCCACCCCCACCTTTCCCATCCTGACCCCCCACCCCATTCCCGACCCACCTGGGGATCTGGGGCAAACCCGCTGTCAGGAACAAACAAGCTGTCAGGCTTGTCAGTCCTGGTGGGCATTTGTCACATGCTCTCCCCCAAACGACAAATGGGGGCCCCTCCTTTTGGTCCACCACGTAGCCTCTGGCTTCTTGGCAACTGCAGGGGTACAAAACGGTCCTCAGGCAAAAATGAAAACACACACTCGCACCTGCTCAGTTGTGCTTTCCAGGAATCCCAGTGCCGGGGAAACAGACCATTGGTTCGAAATGAATTTATATATTGGTTTCAACTGTAACTGTCTAGCCTCCTGTCTGTGTTTTCTTCGTAGGTCAAGGACAACGAGCAGTAAATGAATCCCTCCTCCAGGAGCCTGGGCATTGTTATGTTTTTAGGCAAAACCACTTTCAAAAGAGTAATATCTGGAAAGGTTTTCAATTTTCCACAAATTGAGCTCTCGGGGCCGCTCAGGGAGGAAATGAAAGATAAAAGTAATCTACGAGCTTGAGGACTTAAACAGGAGCATCAAAAAATGGGACCTGGGTGCAGGACGGTGGCAGGAGCCTCCCCACCAGCCCAGAGGAGCACCGGGCGTGGGGAGGCCGAATGACGCCCCATGGAGGGGCCAAGTCGAAGCTGAAAGGAAACTGCATTGGAAGTCACTCTGTCAGTTCAATTCCACGCCCATCCTGACCCTTGGAGACACAAAAAGGAGTCAGCTTAGCATCTCCAGATCAAATCGCAGGAGCAGGGCCCACTTTCTGCACCCCAGCTTTCTTTCCGGGGAGACCCCACAAGCAACACTGTCCTTCTCATGCAGGCCTGGCTGCAAAGAGGTCCACTCTAACTAGAACCAGTCCATTTTGCAAGCAGGGCCAGAGGGCTGGGGGACATTGCTGAGACTTTGGCCCAGTCATGGAGCTTACAGGGCCAGCTGACCAGGGACATGGGACAGACATGGAGGGCCTGTGCCCCTTGCACACCCCCCTCCAAGAACCTGACTTCCCCGGGGAAGTGGACACCCAGAGGCCATCACGTCCAAACCCTCATCTTCACTGAGGAAACTGGGTCAGAGACACCCATGACCTGCTCCAGAACCCAGGCTTTTCCCCCGTCGTCCTTCGTCATCTGCCCGAAAACAAGCAGCAATCCCAGGAGAAGCAGGGAGCTTCGGGAGAGAATGTCTGACCACTGGCCGTGTTTGGTGAAGGGTTTGTAGGCCCGACAGGCCACCTTTGTCCTCTGATGACAACATTCAGTTGCATTATCTGGGCAGGTCCTGGCGGAGTTCAGGTGACCGCTGCAGTCAGAAGCCCTGGTGGCTCAGCAGTTGAGTCCTAAAGACCCAGGTTCTCAACCCCGGGGGCCAAGGGAACAATCAAGGTGAACAGCTAAATAAAAATAAATGCTTCTCATCCTCTCTTCCTGCCCACCTGCTCACCTGCATTCCTGCCCAGCCCTTTCCTTAAAAAAAAAGAAAACAAAACAAAACACAATGGGTCCACAATGGGTTTAATTGGGCTAAAATCAAGGTGTCGGCAGGACTGTGTCCCTTCTTTAAGCGCTGAGGAGTCTGAACATAGCATCTTCAACCTACCCCTCCCTCCATCCCCTCTCTCACTCTCCCTCTCTCTCTTCTCTTCTTCCTCCATCATCCCCTTCTCTGTCTTTGACCCTCCTGCCTCCCTCTCACCAGGACACTGTGATTACAGGGGTCCCACCTGGACGATCCTGGGTAACGCCACTCAGTGTCCCTTGTCACAACTACACATTCCCTTTTGCCATGTGAGGCGACATGCTCTCAAGTTCTGGGGATTAGGACGTGGACATCTGCGATGGCCATCAGTCTACCTGCCACAGCCACCAAGCACGAAATGCTCAATTATATGGAGACGAGTGTATCAGAGGAGTCGACTGGCCCTTTCTGCATAGGCAGCCCTTCCAATGCCAACGTGGCTCCCGGGCCCTCAACTTGCTGCTCCCTGCCCCTCCCAGAACACGGGTCCCCAGGGAAGGGTTGAGGATGTCTTCCCGCCAAGGGGACGTTTGGCCTGGGGAGACAGTTGGCTGTGACAACTGCAGTGTCAGTGGGTGGTGCACAAAGATGCGGTGCAGTTTCCCTCCAGGCACAGCACGGCCCAGGGCAGAGCTGAGGGCCCCGCCCTAGCGTGACAGGGGGTCTGCGAGGACCCTCTGGGCCACAGAGGGAAAAGGCAGTCACGCTGCGCTGGGCGGATAAGAGCGAGAGACTGCTTCCGAGTGACTCCCTCCGGACTGACTGGGGCACCTCAGCCACCCAGGGCACAGCCCGTGCGTCCTGTCACCTCCCCGACATCTGTGACTGCTGCTTCATTTGTCCAGTGCCGGCACTGGAAGCACTTGATTACCTTGACATATTTTGAATCTCATTTTTCTTTACATGAAATGAAATCCCCTGCGCAGCCCCCAGGGTCATTTCCGTCGCCTTGCCCCCGGCGACACCGGGAAAGACGGCAGGAAGACCTCTCCCGGGCAGGTGCTGGCCCCTTCGAGTATCAGTGTTACTGCTTGCAAGATTGACTGGGTTGAAAGTGGCTTTGCCGTGGACACCGTGCGGTTTCTGGTAACACAGAGACATCACGTTAAAAACCATCCACTTGCAGAGAAGGGCAAGACTGGCAGACAGAAAGGAAAGAGACCGAGTCAGCAGGTGCTGGGCCCACCCGCTGCGGAGCATCTCAGCTCCGGAAAAGTTTGCAGTCTTCCCAGTCCCCTCTCTCCGCCGGGTAATTCAGGACTCTGGCGCACCCTCATCAACCAATAATCCGGGCCTCCCATGGGCTTTACTCCGTAGGGTGGGGGAGGAAGGCCCTCACCCCTCGGGGTCCCTCTCGAGTTGGTGGGGCAATCAGATCAACATAAAATCAAGGACGGGGAAAGAACAAATGGAATAAACTAAGCATGGAGAATCCACAAGGACGCAATTTCAAAGTCATGGGCAAATGAGAGTATTTCTACCCCGAACTAAGGAATGGGCTGAGCCTGGGGCTTCAAGGAGCGAGGAGGGGGACTCACATGACAAAGAGAAGATGACTCAGAGGACGAAGACCAAGTGTTTGCTTTGCCATGTCAACAGATTTTTCTGACGGAAAGGTATCTCTGAAAAAAATCCTAAGTCGGGGTCAGACCTCCAATTTTTATTCTTCTAGAGAGTTAGGTGACCTCAATTCAAATAATCCACTTGCCGAAGTGACACGTTTTAGGAAGGCCCGTCTGGATCCTCACACCGCATGTCCTGATGAGGCGATGCTTTCACAGGCTTCTCCTATGTGCTCAGTAAGTGAATTGTCTCAGACTGACTCCAAGGAAAGAGTCCACGCACTAAATTCAGCTTCTAGAATTCACGTTCATCCCACAATTTAGGCACGAGTTCTGCCAAGCGGCACCTGTTCCGAGATGGTCATGCCCCCTCCCTGCCCTCCTAGGCAAATCCCCTGCTTTCTGTGCCCTGAGCTAGAAAATGGGGACACCAACCCCTCTTTCCTCACTTCTTTGCCAAATTCTCGAGAGAGGCTCAAGCAGCATTCTTGAAATGGTTCTGCAAAGTCCGCTTACATAAACGTACAGGTTTGGCTGCAGGAGGAGAATTAATTCACTCAAAAGCACAGACAAGTCGGCCTCGGGGGCCTGACCCACATAGAACGCAGGGAGCGCTTGTGCTGGCTCAGTCAAGGTCAGGTTTGCTTTCATCCTCTCACTGCAGTTCCGCCTGCACCTCTAGGCTTGGGGCTGGGCTGGGGCCTCGCCATGTCTGTGTTTTCCTGATAAGAGAAGGCTTGGTCCTTGCAGTGGGGGTGTTTTGCAAGACAGAAGCACTCTGCTACTCAGAGGAGTTATGTTCCTTCATTTTATGGCGTCAAAATCCAATCCCTGGGTGGGGCGCGCTGCCCACACTGGACCTGTGAGCCCGGCCTGATGCCCCGGCAACAGCATGGACACCACACATGGCTTCCAGATGCGTCCTGGCTTGGAGCTGGAAGGGCTTTAAGTCATCCTTAGAGGTGAGCAAAGACCGGAGCGGCCCAGTGAAAACCACTCAACCTGCATTCGTGGACCCACACTGAACATCCAGCATGAATTCCAACCACTCCACGAGCTTTTACTCCCCACTGTGCTCCAAGGGATAATCTTGTCTTTGTGCCCTGAATTCCACTTCCATAAACATCCCAGCAAAAATCACAGATGAGTGCCCGTGCAGAACAATCTATCAGATTTTCTCTTGTAGCTAACAACGGCTCCTTTTAAAACAGTGGACATTCCCTTCACTGTGTGTGATTCTGAGGTGCCTTAGCTGACTTCAGTGCTTTGTGCACCGCCATGTCCATTTTTACAACACTCTCATGACCCGCCCCCCAAAGCTCTTTGTACCCTTTTGAGTTAAGTTCAGCAGGCAATTGCTAATCCACTTTGTCTCTACAGATTGGCCTTTCCCGGACGGTTCACATCAATGATCACTTACACTTGGAGGTTCATCCACGTTGTAATGGACCAGCTATTTTCTTTTTTTTAAGGAAAGGAGAAGCAGGAATGAAGGCAAGTAGGTAGCAGGGAGAGAGAAGAGAAAGAAGCACTTTGTTTTATTTAGTTGTTCACCTTGTTTGTTTGCCAGGTCCTGGGTCTCGAACCCTGGACCTTGGGATGGATGCGGTACTGATCCCAGGGGTACTAGATCGCTAGGCCACCAGGGGGCGCCCTGTCTTGTGGTTTTAAGTTACATTTACTCATTAATGATTTGAAGCATTATTTTCATGAGTCTGTTATCCATGTATCTTCTTTGGTGAAATTCGAGCTTTAGCATTTCAAAAATTGGATTTTCTTTTGAATAATGAATTATAAAAGTTCTCTAGATATTCTGGGTGGAAGTTGTTTTGTTTTGAATCAGACAATGTACAAATATTTTTTCTCAATCTGTGGACTGTCTTTCCATTTTCTGAATGTTGCCCCTTAAAGGTTAATAAGCACTCCTGGGGACACTGCCCTCTCTGACCAGGGCAAAACTTGTACAGGATGAAGTCAGAACAAGCTGGTCCTGCTGAGTGAAGAGACTTTGTAAGACTCACTGACTTGAATAAGCAGAACCTCACACCCCGCCGGCCGGACAGAAGACGCCTTCAGAGTCCTCCCTAAGCAGTCCTCCAGGTTTAGACACATGTCAGTGGCCCTGTGCTTGCCTCTCTTGATTCCAGATAATATCCGAATCCACTGGGTCCAACTGACCGTTGCAGGTTTCGACAACTTATTGACATAGAAACCAAACCACTTAGTTACCGGAGGAACGTTATTCAGATTGATAGTTACTGTGTCTTTCTTTGCATGAACCCCAGCCCGCAAGGATGCTTAAAAGATTAAATCTGGATTATAATGATGGGTGCTCTACACAGAGCAATCATTCAACTATTCGAATCCTCAGGCTGATTAACTAATAAATTCTTTCATTCATAATGTATAGGATGCTATATTCCAGTTACTAAAGCACAAGAGTTTTCAATTCTGAGGAAGTCTATTTATCAAATTTTGGATCATGCTTTTGGTGTCATGTCTAGAACTTTTCACCCAATCAAGGCCACAAAGATTTTCTCCAATGTTTTCACCTAGGTATTTCAGCTCTTGCATTTTAGGTCTATGATCCCTCTTGTATTCATTTTTATGTATGATAGGATGTAAGGATCTCTGTTCATTTATTTTGTAGAAGGCTATCCAATTGTCCCAGCACTCACTGAGGAGACTTTTCTTAGCCCATTGAGTTATCTTGGAGCCTTCATCCAAAGTCAATTGACCATAAATATAAGAATTTCTGGACTTTCAATGTTTTCTCATTGATCTTTCCAGAAGCCACATTATGCTGCAGAATGACTGAAAGTCCCTCCATCTTTGTTCTTTTTCAAAGTAACTTGGAGAGTTCCAGGTCCTTTGTAACTTCCCATAAATTTTGAAGTCCACTTATTGATGTCTACACAATGGTGTCCAGTGGGCATGGGGACGGAATCAACTCTAGATCAATGTGGTGAGAGCATCCATCTTGACCATATTGAGTCTCCCAGCCCATGGAAATGGAAACCCTTGCATTCATTTAAATCTTTCATTTCTCTCACAATGCTTTGGAGTTTTCAGAGTACAAGAACTGCATTTTTGTTCAGTTGATCATTAAATATTTTATTCTTTTTGATGCCATTGTCAACGGAATTGCATTACTTTAGCTTCATTTGCAGGTTGCCCAGCTGTGGTATATAGAAATACAAGTGATTTCGGTATCTTAATCTTGTGCCCTGCAACCTTGCCAAACTCATTCATTCTCGTAGGTTTGTACATGTGTGTATGGATTCTTGAAGAATCTGGATTCTATTTTTTTTCTTTATTGCAAAAGAGACACAGGTGCACGTCTTGCCTGTTCTTGATCTTTCAGGAGACATGTTTAGTCTTCCTCCAGCAGCACGATGTCCGCAAAGGGCTTTTCCATAGATAGTCCTCTTCCGTTGAAGAAGTTCTCCCTTCTTCCTTTAATGAGAGGTGTTTCCTTTGTTTGCTCTTAATCATGAGAGCCTTTTGTCAAGTGCTGGTTCTTCTATGTGACTTGTATACTTTCGTCTTTTATTCGATTACAATGATGCATGACTGTGGCCTAACAACAAAAAAAAACCCAGAAAACATATTTAGTCTTTGTCCTTGATTCCTAGCACAGATGTCTTAAGATCCTTGACATTTCCTGGGTGCTAGGAGTGCCTTTCATTATTCAGATCAAGCTGCTTTCAACCATGCCTGCTAGTGTTTATGCTAATGAGATTCTGACACCATGGGGGCTGCCCCTCAGAAGACACAGCCAGGTATTAGTGGGAGCTTAAACCACCCCCCACCACCTTTAGGAGGGAACATGGGCTGGAGATTACATCAGTCACTGATAAGAATGGTTTCATCAAGCATGCCAAAATCTCAATAAAAGTTCTTGAACAAGGTTCAGGGCACTGTGGGTTGGTCCTAAGAACGTGCTGGGTAATACAGGAGACAAAAGAAAACAAAAAACTGAACGTTGTCACTTTCCAGCCAAGCATGAGAAACAAGATTATAGGATACAAGACCATATGCTGTTCAACCCAGCTTCTGTTTACGGAAATCAAGGACTCCATCCCCACCCCTGACATTACCTAACATTCCAGCCCAGGGCGACTCCCTGCCCCAAATCAACAGTGGGGTGACTCCCTACCCCTAAATCAACAGCTCAGCCAGAAGGCCTTATCAGCGGAATTCCACCTCTAGGCCCCATCGTGCTGGCCAGAGCCTGTCACCTTAGAAAAGCTCTCTCTCACAGCTTCCCTCGGATTGCTCCTTCTGTCTCTTCTCAGAAAGGAGCTCTCCCAGCCTGCTCATGGGACAATAAAGTCTCGTTCAAAGCCCATGGGGCTCCCTTGTCTCTGCCTCTTCTTGTCGAACCAGCTTACACTGGGAAGCTGGCATGACCAGTGATGAGGGCAGAGGCGGGTGGGGGGCTGAGACATGCTGATGAGATGCTGGGCTTGTCCTTCTGGAGTCGTTTGGCCAAGAACACACAGCAAGTTTATTAAAAGCAGAAATCAATAGCTGAGCTGCCCTGCGGGGCTGGAACGTTTTTATCAAGAGAATGCACACGTGTGCATATGTGGGACTTAAGCTGCCTGCCTCTCACCCGGGCAAAATGAACTCCGCGTATGTATGAGGGTTAGGGGCTCTGGGCATGTCCAGGTCACCTGAAGGAAAAACAGAGTATCTAGGAGGGCGTCCTAGAGGCAGGTTGCTAAAGTGAGATTCCCCCCTGGGGTCTCTTTCAGGTTCTGCCAGTGAGTTGACTGCTCAGACATCTGCATACTGCCCTGTAGGTTCCAGGCTATGCTGTCCCCACATCGTATCTTTGGGATCAGCAGGGTAAGTGTCGAGTGTGATCAAGAGAGTAACTGTTTAAATAGATACAACAGGCCCCAAATGGAGTCCCTTTGTTCAGCTTCATGTCACCAGAGACCTAATACCTAACTTAATTGCAGTTTTAACCCCTCCCAGGAATATAATCTTTTCATTATTTTTTAAAAGGAAAGGTGCCGGCAGCATGACGGTGAGTAGACAGGCAGGGAGAGAGAGGAGGAAGCAGCACTCTATTTATTTTATTTAGTGGGTCATCTTAGTTGTTCTTCCAGCTCCAGGTCTTGAACCTGAGGCCTTGGGATCTGTGGGTGGCAGTGAACTAAACTACTAGAGCTAGGAATATAACCTTAACCAATCAGTCTGGAACTTCCCAGTCACCAGCCTGATAGGCCATCCCTCCCCCACGGTCTACCCCCAGGGAAGATGATGCCTGCAACAATAAATACACTCTTGCTACCTCACCCTTCAGTAAAAACCCTTCATTTCGCAGGGCTCCAAAGTTCCTTTCTACTTGCTAGATGGGATGTAACCATGGACTCAGGAATGGTCTAATAAAGACAATTAGATCTTTAAATTGATTCCGTGTTTAACATATCATAATACAATATAAATATAATAAATGTGATTTGTTATCTAGTTATAAATATGATTTTTATACAATTATATGAATTCATTGGTTTGAGGGTGTTAAACTCATCTTCCACGTCTGGGATAAACATCACTGGATCAACGGTATAGCTTATCTTTTTCTGTTTGTTTTATCTGGATTAAGTCTGCTAATATGTTTGCCTCTGTTCAAGACCATAGTCTGGTCTTTGTCTTTGACTTTAATAGTTCTGCCCAGAGTGTTGGTGTGTCCCGAGGCGCAGTCATTCCGGGGAAAGAATTCAAGAAGAGGCTTGACACAGCCCAGGGCAAGTTTATTAGGAGAAACAGAGAATCTCCAGGTGGGTAGCAGCTCAGGGAATGGAATTTTTCTCTTGGAGGAGTTGCTAGGGAGTGGTTAGGGGTTGCAGGCCTGCCAGCCCCTCCCCAGTGTGCCCACCTGGATGGGGCGGTACCTGTAGGCTAATCTCCCGCTGACCTCTGCAGTCCCGCTTCCTGGTCCTCAAGGTCCCCTCTGCTCAGAGTGTCATCGTCTGGGGCCATCCTGGCCTCACAGAATGAGTTGGAAGGCATGCCCCTCCTCCTCTGTTTTCTGAAAGAATTTGTGAAGAATAAGGGTTATTTCTTCGTGGAGAGGTTTTTAATTACTGGTTAAACACCTCAATGTTGTTATGGGTCTATTCAATGCCCTGGCTCTTCTTGAATCACTTTCAGTCCTAGGACTGCATTGTGTCTTTCTACTTGCTAGATAGGCTGCTGCCTGATTTATGAATCGTTTAATAACACCAGTGAGATCTTCCAATTTATTTGGATGAGCTTTGTGGTTTAACACCTTCTTCGCCGAAGCACAGCGCGTAATTTCCCTGCAGTGGGCCCATCCTGCCGCAGGAAGGAGAGCATGCAGACAGCTGTCCACTGTGCTCAGTGTTCTGCAGTCAGGAAACAAATAACGAGGCAGCACCAGGGGGCTTTTTCCAACATGCTGTTACGGGCATAATTTTCTTTCTTGAAAGAAACAAGTAATAGCAGTAAATGATCCATTGCAAGTTATCTGTTACCCAGAGATGAAAAGCCCAGACAATTCAGAGACCACGACGGAGACAGCGTGTGCGGTGGCCATTATCAAGGCAATTCTTGCCTCTGTGTTGGAACACAGGCACACACACGCGCACACACACACACACACATGCACACACACGCGCACACACACACACACATGCACACACACACACACAGAAGAAGCATTTTAAGGAAGAGGAGGAAGAACTTTAGTTTATTTTTGATAGGACAAGGGCTCCCAGGAAGACATGTCACGCCATTTTGTAAAGAACTCCATCTAAAAGCTTCACTATACAGCATTGGAACAGGATTCTCGACAAACTCGTCTCAGTCTTTTCTGATAATGTTCTTGGACCCTCACTGTGTTGTTTTCACTCATGTCTGGTAGTAGTGTTAATGAATTCCTTAACAGACCTTCTGTCTCGGCTGTCCCAGACCACATCTCCTGACTCTGGGTAAACTGCATCAGCACTGGGCCCTAAACCCTGCTACCTGGAGCCACTGAAAGCCCAGGTGCCCTCTAGCTTCCTTAGAGAACCACAGACCCGCAACTCGCTGCACCCTGCCACCAACCATAGAAGCCGATCTCCTGTAAGAAAAGCCAATAGCCCCTTCCCCAGGCTGCTGTATTTACTTAGTGCATTAGCCCACCCTTTGGAAGCGGCACTTCCAAAAACTTTTTGGATATACATAGTATTTCTGGGTCTTTCTTCCTATGCTTTCCAGACCAGGAGGCCCCCTCGACCTTCTAGGGAACCTAACAATTTTGACTACTCCCTTGGAGCCCCCAGGTCATATCCAGATCCTTGGTTTTACATGGTCCACACCCCAGCCATTGTGATTTCTTACTTAAGCCAGCTTTTTGGCTTTTTACTTCCTTTAAGGGCAGGACCACAGTATTTCAACGCCAAGAAGACCTTTTTAGCCAGGTATTTCATGAAAAGAGAAAATAATTTGTCCCATCAGAGAATAGACTGGGGATCGTCTGGGCATGGTCGGAGTGGAGAACGTGGGGAAGGAGAAATGCTTTGAAGCAAGGTTCAGGGTGCAGAGGTGTAGCTCTGCGCTGTCACTGGGAGCTATTTAAACTTGTGTCATTTGTAGCTGCTCTACGTCTTAGACGTCCTTTGAGGTCCCTTCCAGGTCCACACCTCATGGGCTGCCATCGGGCAACCAGTCTGAATTCAGTGTTTCCGCGCTTTCCTTTTACAGGAATGTAGGCAAGTAGGCAGCAGGAAGAGAGAGGACAAAGCAGCATTTTCTTCGCTTTATTTAGTTGCATGTACACTTGGTTGTGTCCTCGCCCCCTGCCCCCCGCCCCCTGGGAATGTGAACTGGGGACTCTGGGATGTATGTGGACTGTACCAAACCCCTATTCCAGCAGGACGAGCCCATATTTTCAAAATCAGAATAGCTAATAAGTCACTAACTACTTACTAAGGGTTACCCTGAAGTGCAGATCTACTAGATGATCTGCAGTCAATATATTTGGTCTTTGCCCCTGGCTACTGGAACAGAACTCCTAAAATCCCTGGAATTTCCTGTGTGATGAACTCCTTTGGGCACACCTGAGTTCATGCTAATGAGGACAATTGGAAGCGGGTCCCCTAGAGGGCCCCAGGATGGGACAGATGTCCAGACAGACCAAGCGATCAGGGACTTAGAACTTCCAGCCCCATTCGCTCCCGGAAGGGCACTCGGGGTCTGGAGATGCCGCTCTCTATAAAAGCTCACTCAGTGAGACCTGGAGAGCTTCCACGGGCCAGAGGGTGACCTGCCAGGACCAGGGCACGGAAGCACAAGACCGCGCCTTTCCCTGGCCATCGCTTCTAAGATGGTCCCAAGTTGAATCCTTAGCAATAAATCAGTAATGGCGTGTGAGCCGTGTAAGTTCTGTGAGTCCTAACAGTGTGAGCGGATGCAGAGCACCCGCGTGTCCCGCGACGTGGTATCAGGCCGAGAAAGAATTCAACGCAGCTGCTCACTAACCGCGCACAGCAAGTTTATCAGGAGAAGCACAGGGACATGGGGATCTCTGTGGACAGTGAAGCTGCATCTGTGTTAAGTGAGGGAGGGTCTTGGATGGATACCTGGTGAATGGGATTCCCACTCTGGTTATGGGTTGATAAGGAAATGTTTTCTGCTAGCCGACCTTTAGCATGCCTGAGCTTGGCTGGTTGGCTCATCTACCGACTGGCACATCCGCTGTCCCGCTTCCTTATTTTCTCAAGGCGGCCTCCTTCTCCCTGGCATGTCCCTCATCGAAATTATGGAAAAAGGAGGCTGTAGGCACCTCCCCCACTCACTTTGTAACTGGGTTGGTCAGAAGGATTGGTAGCCTGGATGTGTGAGTGGTGTCTGATTTGAGGGTGTCTTATGAGACCTGTGGAATGCGACAGCAGCTCCCGGCAGTGTCAGAACAGGATCACATCACTGGACACAAAACTGGTGCTAGAAACTCGGTAGGTATGAAGGAAAACCCCCACACATTTGGAGGGTAAAGAGCATCAGACTAGTGTTAACCTAAAAACTCACTTGGCCATTAATAAAGTGCACTTATTTGGGTACAAAGACTGCAATTTGGGGCACACAGATTCAGTTTTCATAGCAAGAAAAGAGGAAAATGAGGTAAGTGGTTAAAGAAAAGAAAGGTGATTAGTGCCAATTAGCTTAAACCAATCTTGGCTACAGGCAGTTGGTTACTGATTCTCTAGACAGGATGAGAAGGGAAATGACTGATTCTCTCCTCTGGCTAAAAGTCCCTAATCATCAGTTCTCAAACTAGTGTGTGCCTGATGGCATCTTGTAATGATTGCTTTGGTCCTGCTCAGAGTTCTCAGGCCCAATTCTAAGGTCTTGACCTAGTTCAAAGGAGACAGGCAATGCAATTTAGCTGAAATAGTTACCCGGCTCCACTTTAAAAACAGCTTCACAGATGTCAACATAAAAGATACGTATGAAATGATGGCCCCATCCCCCAGGAGTTCATCTCGTTGTAAGAATAAGAAACCCAGCACTAGACAAGATGTAGTACAGCCCCAAGGAGCTTTGTCAAAGCCAGGCGCCTGCTGTGATCAGGAACAGAGACTTCAGCAGAAGTGGGGCCTGCCAGGCCCTGAAAGAGGCGGCAGCTCTGGACACAAAGCAGGGTACGCTGATAATTCTCCCCACAGACAACAACTGAGCAAAGACAGATACGGAGTTAAGTGTAATGAAGCAAAAATAAAAAAGCTTGCTTAGAGAAAAGTGTCTCTTCTCCACAAGAGACACTGTTCCTGGTAACAGGGTGGTTTTGCAGGGCTGCGGCGGAGCTTTGGAAATCGCTGGGTAAGGAGTCTGGGCTTCATTTGTTAGGAAATTAGGAACTGAAGCACTTCATGAAAATTGCATCCTTCATCCTTGATCTATGTCAGCCACCATGAAAGGAGGTGAGTGCACTGTCATCAGACAGGATTCTTTAAATTCATCTCTCTGCGCACTGACTGCCTACAGCAGCAAACAACTGCGACGACTCGTGGTCAGGGTCACGCACACCTACCGCCTCACAGCACCAGACACCCAAGTCCTCCTCGGTCTCCTGGGCTCAGATGCAGGCGTGGACAGGACTCTACTCCTGTAAGCTCCAGGGCAGATCCGCGTCAGGGCCTTTTCTGACCTCTCAAGGTCACTCACATTCTGGCCCTTCCCCCATCTTCAAAAATGGCAACAGATGCACCCTAGTGGCCTAGCGTTTTAGTACACAGTGCAGTCCACATACACCCCTAGGTCCCCAGTTCAAGACCTAGGGCTGGGGGACAACCCAGAGGAACACTAAATGAAGTAGTGTTTCTGCCTCCTTCTCGCTTCCTGCCTGCTCGCCTTTCCTTTAAAAAAAAGAAGTAGCAACAGTAGGCGGAGTCCCCTCCCTTCTCCCCGCCATTCCTACCGGGACCCCACGCCTGCCCCTTCTCTTATAAGGACCTGTGACAACACAGGCCCACCAGGGAAACGCAGGGTATCTCCCCACCTCAAGGTCCGCTGATTGCCCACCTGCACTCCTCCTTGCCTAGGGTCACGACATCTGCAGGGCTCCACGGGTCAGCCTTTATCCTGTCTCCCACACTCCCCACAGGTACCGGGGCACATTTTACCTTGGCTGTGCTCATCTTGCAGTCTGCTGTGCCAGCCACAGGGGCACAGCTGCAGCGCAAACGTTCGCCATGTAGGTTCTTAGCAGACGTCTGGGTTCAGGTCAGCGCATCACTCACGAGCCCCGCGGGCTTGGCGTTTCCCTTGACCTCTCTGCCTCCGGTTGCCACTGCGATGTGTTCCCTTGCATGAAACAGGTATGATGGTACCTGGCATAACATCTGTCAAGTGCTTAGTGCAGTGCCTAGGCTAGTTCAGCACTCTGTGTATGTCAGTAAAGTCTATAAAGAAGGAGAATTAGTGTTGGGAAGGCAGGCCTTGGAGGGAGCACTTGGAGGGAATATGTGGGGACTCATCTAGCCTATTAACTATTTAATGAAACGTGTGCCCTTGTGGCTCAGGCAGCTGAGACAGCGGCGTGTTGACCACGTAAAGCCCAAGGACCTGGGTCAAAATGCTTCTTCCTCCTCTCCCTTCCACCTCTCTTTAAAAAAAGAAAAGCACGTATTTACCATGAAGAGCCACACACGGGCGTGGCCCTGCTGGGCTCTTCACTGCTTAGAGCTCTAAGGGTCACAAGATCCAGAAAAGAGTAAAATGAGAGCGCTCAGGAGAGAAAACGGGCTGCATACCAACAACACACACTGCCTGCCAGGGCGGGGCAGGGCCACACGGCCCCTCAGCCAGCGGTGTCGACGCCACGGTGATGGCCTTCAGTCTACAGGCGTGGACACAAAGCAGGTAATTCCGAACTCAGGTGTGCACAGGCAGCTGTGGGTGCAGCGCCCACCCCGACCAACTGCTCAGCCCTCAGAACTGTCGGTCCCACGGCTCCCACCCAGTGCCACGGGACGCCTCTGCCTGGCTGCTCTCATCTGAGCAGTAGTAACCACACAAAAGATGCAGTGAAAACATCTGCTTTCCCTCAGTGTGCCCCAGCATCTCCAAGATGTCATCAAAAGACTGCTTTCAGTTTTTCAGTGTGTGTGACAATTAGTGCCAAATATCCCTTTCAAGATGTAAAATAGAACTAAACCAATATAAGAAAAAACAGGACCTAGGAACTGAAGTCACAATTCAATGTCCAAGTGAGCCTCTCTTGGATCTGATGTCCTTAAAACTGCAATCGAGCTTTTTCTTTAAATTATGTCTCAGCTCACACAGAATCAGGGCAGGCTCACTTGAGATCAAAGCAACAAACCTTCCAGACTGAATAACAGCGCAGGAAAGTTACAACCAGATGCAGCAAAGTGCTCAAGGGATATTCAGATCCATGAATAAAGCTAAAAATAGCATCAAGTTTGAAGGCCACTATGGAACACCGTTTCTGGGCTCCCGGATTAGCAAAAACACACTTCCTACAACTAAACTTAGTATATGATGAATCAACAGAAAGAAACCACTCAGGAGACTAAGTTAAGCCAGGGACTGGGAGAGAATGTTTGCACGACACCTCTGATGAAGGGCTGTTATCCGACAGAGAACAGACCTTCACAGAAGCTTGTGAGATGAAGAGGCACAAGAGTGAGCCCCAGGGCAGGTGTCATCCCGGTGCGTGCTCAGCCCAGAGCCAGCCCACCACGCCTCCTGGGATGACCCAGACGCCAGTGCTAGACCCAGGGCAACAGGAGCCCTCATGGTGATGGGGATGGTGCAGCCACTTTCCCACAAACCACCTCTTCCCAAATGTCCAGCAATCATGCTCCTTGTATTTTATTTACCTAAAGGAGCTGAGAACTTCGTCCACACAAAAACCGGCACACAGACATTCATAGCAGCTTTATTCATAGTTGCTAAAAACCTAGAAGCAATCAAGACGTCCTCAGCAGGCGATAAACAGACTTTGGTTCAACCAGAAAGTGGAACAGGATCCAGTGCTAAGAAGAAAAGCACTATATCAAGCCATGAAAATACATGGAAGAACTGTTTGTTTTTGCAAAGGAAACGCGCGGGCAGGAACGTGGGCAAGCAGAGGCAGGCAGGCAGATGGGAGGAAGCAGAACTTTATTTCTATTTAGTTGTTCATTTGTTGGTTGTCCCAGCCCCGAGATATGAACCTGATCGTTGGGATGCACGTGGACTGTGGAACCTCTTCTTCACCAGGGTGCGCTGACAGAGAGGAAGCTTAAATGCCTATTATGGAGGGAAAGCAGCCCATCTGGAAAAGGCACATACGATTTCCACTCTATGACAATCTGACAAAGGCAAAATTGTGGAGACAGTGAAAGGAGCAGGACTGGCACACCCTGGTGGAGTAGTGGTTAAGTCTGCTGCCTCTGGCTGGCGCAGTTCACGTACATCCCAGGGACCCTCGTGTCCTGGGGCTGGGGGGACAAGCAGATGAATAACTGAATAAACGTGACTAAAATGCAATAATTAACAATAATAAAAAGGACGGGGGAGGGGGACGATAGAGCACTGAGGAATTTCAGGGTAACAAAGCTCCCCTGTGTGATACTATAACAAAAGACACATCATTACACACTTGTCCAAACCCAGAGAAATCGCTACACCGAGTGAAGCCCAGTGCGAACAACGGGTTATGGGTGACAATGAAGCATCACTGTAGGTCATCCAGTGTAACGCCCCACTCTGGGGGAGGGTGCTGTCGATGATCTGAGCCAGACTTCACATTATCCCACGTGAAACCTCAGTCCTTGAGCAGTGTGCATGCACACGTGTGCGCACACGGGACTCTGACTGACCTGGAGGTATGAAGACACTATTATTTGACACAGTAGTGAAAACAAGCTTAAAAATTAAACTTTATTGCATAGTCACATTTCCATTTTAACTCGAATAATGTGGTGTCGCTAGGAAAGACGTGGCTGGTCTTGGCCGCACTGGAGTTTCTCGCGTGCGTCCTCTGATGGCGACAGCTGCCACGTGTGCTGCCCGAGGACAGCTCATGGAAGTCAGGACAGAGGGAGGCCCCGCCAACAGCCACGAGAAACCGAGAGCCTTGCTCCAGCAGCCGCGGTGAGTGTGCTCAGGGGTGGGCCCGCCGCCGGCCTCCCACCTCCCATCCCCGGCCCGGGGCCTTGTGGCACACCTGAGTCTGGGGTAACCTGTCACAACGTGGCAGGCAACAAAACTACCCGGGTGAGCACTGATGTGCTCAGGAGTTAGAAAGCCCCTCGCACCCTCTCTGAAGAGGACTCCCGCGTGTCTCGTGCAAGGTCCACCAACGAGCTCATCTCGACGTCAAGGAACAAGAGTTTCGCCCGGCATGGATGCAGCGCCGGGAGCCCAGCGGACCGCACGCCTGGACCTCGCACGCTGTGCTTTCCTCAGACCTGCAGCTAGTACAGTTTCGAAGCTCCTAGCAGCTAGCTCCTAACTTGTTTTTAAAAAGCAAGGTGCTGTTTAGCTTCTTGGCCAAACTGACAGCGTAAAACTCTTCATTTGCACAGCTGTGTGTCACATCTAAACCGGTCTGCTGTGACGTGCCCACAACACAGCAGGCCAGCCCAGAGACCGGATGCGGACTGCGTCAGGGTGGAGGATGGGATGACATGTTCGCAGTGCATCACGGTGACGACGTCACAGCCTCCGGGACAGATGGAAACACCAAAAGGCACACTTTTAAATGGTGAATTTGATGGGTTTCTGAACCGTATGGACATTTAAAAAAAATTTCTCAGAAATCCCTGAAGGAAGCAAGTGACAGAGTCACCCACCGGCGCTCGGGACCCTCCTTTCGTCATTTATTTTTGCACTGTGTCCCCTAGGGAAATGACGCCAAGAATCTGCCTCCAGGAATTGTGCTCGTTTAGTGTGTTTCCATTCACTTTTACAAATGTAAGACGCCTGCTTTCAAGATGGAAGACAAACTTTACCTCATCTCGTGATACTTAACAGCCACTCTCTGCCACAAACTGCAATGACAGAAAACTCCACAGAATATTTAAAGAAGAAAGTGCAAATGGTTTCAAAGCTGAGGTTCTACTTCGGCATCTGATTTATTTCCCGTCGCCCCCAGGCACGTCACGGAGCGGCAGCTGCTCCCCGCCAGGAGGAACCCGCACGCCACACCCAGCGAGAGTCCTGACGTGCCACATGGCCTGGTGTTCTGAATCCAGGCAGCATCTTTCAAGAAGAACAGGAGGGAGCAGAACACACTGACATTCTCCAACACGACTGTAAAACTTGGGAGAGATGGAGTCCAACAACCAAGCTGTTCAGAACATCTCCGAACAATTGTGATTGACAGACACGGTTCCCGCAGACCATCTGAGGCAGCTAATACCTGTAATGTGAAGACCCGCAGGCAGGTTTAAAAGGCTTCCTTCTGGAAGGCCACTCTAAACGCCACCCGACACACCACGCAGGCGTCCAGCGCCTTCTTCCCTTCGCTGTCGGTTCGCTACGGTCGAGGACGCACACGTCCCTCCCGGCTCCGCAGATCAAATGCTTCGGTAGTCAGAGTCCCGGGCCACGATGGCAGCAGCTTCCCACTCCACGGTGAAGAAGGAAACGGTCCCCAGAAACCCCAATACCACCATGATCAGGAGTTGCCAGTGAAGGAGAAGGTAGTTGCTGTAGAAAAACGCCACGGCTGCACAGATGGACTATGATAAACAGAACAAGACGAGTCACGGCACGCACTCAGCTGGCTGCAGGCTCCGTGCGGCAGCCCCCCGGCCCCGCCCCCGCCCCCGGGACCTGGATGCGACTCCACCACCCGCACGCACTCAACTGCGTGCCGTCAGTGGCTGGGAGCTGGTGAAATCAGGTAAAGCCACGGACTGCTACTAACACAGTGCATTGTGGAAAACCGGGATCACACACGGTGAGAAACACACTTGTCTGTGTTACGAATGAAGTCTGGTGTCTAAGTCTCCCATCCAAGGCCAGAGACCCAACCTTAACACGTGACGAGGAGAAATACTACTACTCATTGCGTCCTAATTCTAATCAAATCCTTTCAAACGATGGCTCTTTCATTTAAAAACCACCACTTTAAGAAGGAAAGAAAATAAAGGCACAGCACCAAGAAAGGGGCACTACTTTAAACACTGAAGGAAGAGGTTACCTGGACAAACTTAAAGACTGCGAATGCCGGCGCGCTGTCTTCGGAATAGAGGAAACCTAAAATACTAAGCAGCTGGGTATTGAAGCAGCTGTCTCCAAGCCCCAACAGGAAACTGCAGAAGATGGCGACTTCTTTGCTGAATAAAATAAAAACCAAAATAGAACGAGTACAAACGTTAATTGCCAGATCCACTTAAAATGTAAAAGCAACCCAACCACAAAGTATTTTACTTACAAGTTCTAAACGCTACGTAACAAGAATCAGTAAGTGCTGGAATGTACAAAATAGGGGTGTGTGTGCGCAAATGCACCTAAGAGTCTGGCAGACCCTGGCTGAGTATCGGGGGCCCAGCCCTGAGTGGGGTCGCCTGCGCCTGATGCGCGGGTGTGGATGTAAATGGCTGCACCAGCATGAATTTGAGAGCTGAGCACAGCGAAGCAAGCCCGCGAAGCTCACACAGGCAGCTCTG
Source organism: Solenodon paradoxus (assembly GCA_004363575.1). Lineage (NCBI taxonomy): Eukaryota > Metazoa > Chordata > Mammalia > Eulipotyphla > Solenodontidae > Solenodon > Solenodon paradoxus. Next base: position 141,597 of record RJWH01002126.1, read on the forward strand.
CAGGGACCGGAAGGCCTGGCTGGTGGCAGATGGTCCCTGGCTCCTCAACGCTCTTCCTCGAGGCCCTAACTCCTGAAGATTTCCCCACTCAGAAAGCAGAGACAGAAAATTCAAACGAGACACTCGGGTGGCTCCTTCATAGATGAAGAAAAAGATTAGTGAGGAGAAAGGTTAAAACCAACAACTACAAAACCTGGGACTCCCCCCAGATTCCCACTTGAACTCGCTCTGGCTCCATGAACACGTGGCAGATGACCTTGTAAAGACAGCCAGCTTTCAGAAGAGGATTAACTGCTCCATTTTAAGCACCTGGCCAGCCGCTACCCCAATTTCTCTCCCACGACGGAAGCCGCCAGCCGCCGCACCTGGACGCGATATAAGCGCTGCCATCCGTCCCTTCAACCGGAGCAACGGGAGCGTCCCCGGGAATGCTGAGAAATATCAAGTAAAAGGCTGCCAAGTGCACGAGGATGCCCAACAGCACAACGGGGTTTCTACCGAAACGATGACTCTTGCTCAGCAGGCCGAAGAGGCTTCCACCTGTAAAACCAAGATGGCAGAGACAGACTGACGTTACCAAACACGACACAGCACGGTCAGTCAAGAGTTACGTTGAGAAGGCAAAGAATAAATGTTCTCCGGCGTTCGGCACCTCCAGACCCCAGGGCTCAGGACCTGCAGACACCAGCGGTGACTCAACACGTGTCAGCACAGAGGACACGAGCTCCTGTGCGTCTCTAGTCACGTGGCCCCACAGCCCCACCTTTGACCTACAGCTGATAACGGAAATAAATGAAGGACACAAGCATCAACTTCTACTGTGGTCCCACTGCGCTCAAGCTGAAGGCGAGCTGAGTCCCCGAGCACTTCGAGAAACTTCTCGACGAGGCTCATGCTCGGGGACAGCGGTGAGGGCGCTGGAAGACAGTGCAGGCTCAGCCACAGAACCGCCCGGGACGCTTCAGTAACAAGAAAAGAATTTTCCGGAGCGGGGACAGGATACTCCGGTAATGGAAAGGTAGCGGACGACAGGTCAGGGCCTTTAAAGTGCAGGCAGCTATTTGTCCCCGAGAACCTGCACCAGCAAATCTGTAAGCCCACCCACACTGACGGGCAACTTCACGTCAGAGCACAACGAAGTGTCACTACACGTGCCGGTACGGTGCACATGAAAACCGGTAACAGTGAGTGAGAGTAAAGGTTCAGAAACAGAATTACGCACCCACTGCCGGGGGGACCTGAAAGAGGATCGCTCCCGTCAAAACTGAAAGCGGACTTGCAGCATACAACAGGGCACCTGCTCTCAGACATTTATCCTGGAGAAGCGAAGACATCCGTCCAAGCAGGAATGCAGGCACAAATGTTCACAGCAGCTGTATTCCTAACAGCCCCAAAGTGCAAACCACCCAGCATCCTTCAAAGGGTGAACGGCCGAGCTGACACATGTGGAGCGACGCTGACTTTAAGAATGCCAGTCTCAACGGCACACATAGGTAGCACTCACAGAATGACACATTCACGCACATGCATACGGACCAGCAGCTGCCAGGATGGCCGGGTGGGCACGGGCTGGGCAGCTTTAGAGGGTGATACAGGAAGATGTGTGGTGACGGCTCACTGAGAACCTAACCGCAGTTACGCAGGCTGCGTGTGTGATAAAACTACACACAAAAATGAGGACAGTGTGCATGCAGAATGTAAATAATGGGACCACGCTCTAAGGACTGTGCTGCTACGGGCTGGTGTGGAGTGACGGAACGGGGTGGGGCGGGCGTACAGGACACTGCCCTGTTCAGCTCTTTGTAACTTGGGATTCCACATTTCAAAATCAAAGTTAAATAAAAACTCGTCCAGTTTCAAAACTCGCCTCCCCACACCTTTTCTCAGAAAGCTACTAGAGGACGAGTCCCAGCACAGGACAGGTCTGCAGGACGATGGAGAAAGGCTCTCCCAGATGAGAGCTGTGGCCAGGTGGGGAGGGCACGGAGCACCGTGGACAGAGGGCAGCCTATCCAGAGAGGGCAGCAGGGTTCAGAGACAAACATCGGCCCCTCTGCTATGATCCCTGTTTTATCTAATAAACCAGAGATTATCAATGCCACGAGGTACAGGAAACAAGGGATGTCATCTAGGGTGACAGTGAGAGGAAGTCCGAGAATGCAGCAGGACCACGGGGCACCCAGATAGGAGGAGAAGGCGCGAAGCACTGGACAGGAGGTGACTGGAGCGTGTGGGATCACCTGTAAAAGGCACAACGAAAGCTGCATTTGAACAAACAGGCAATTATTGACTCCAGGAAAAACAAAAAGAAAGAATGTAATCTCGGTAACTGTGCTCAGATGTCGGGGGCACTTCATGAGCAAAGTAACAGATACTGATTTAACCAAAACTACATTGTGAAGATGGGGGAGGGCCAGATGAGGGGGAGACACAGGAAGAAAATTGTCTTCATCTACCAGGAGAAACAGCAGTCAATGACTAAATTAAATATTTTAAAGGATCTCTATAGCACCTACCATTTAGAAATATAAATCCATGAACTACCAGAAGAAAAAGCTAAAAAGACTCCTAAGTGGTTTTACCTTTAGGAAAAGGACAGAGGAGAAAGAAGGAAGGATAGTTTGGGAATCTGCTGTTCGTTCTTATTTAGTTTTAAGAGTATTATAGTATCTAACTTTCAGAACTATGTGTCATCTATGCTTTGCTGACAATCTTAAGAAGAGGTCCTAACAGCCACGCGTTAGTAATGAGCCCGGCAGTCACGGGGCACAGGCACAGCAGTGCTCCCGGCAGTCACAGGGGAGATGGAGGGCGCTCTGGACACGGTGCTGGCCAAAAGGCCACGGAAATGCTCAGGGACAGAACGGTAGAAACAAAGAGTTAAAAGCAAATTAAGTTCCCAACCCAAGAAACTAAAAAGGCAGCACCAAAGGCCAGTGACCTCGAGAGACCAGGCACACACGAGGCGAGCCCACAGCACCCTGGTGACGGTCCCAGGGGGCCGCAGACTACAGGGAGGGGGCCCACAGGCCCGAGCCGAGAAGAGCAGAGAGCCTGGGGCTGAAAGGCCTGGAGTTCCCAAAATGGGCCAGGAAGGAGAGCTACAGGGACAATTCCAGAAGCCACTCCGAGTCACTGCTCAGCACTGCTCAGCACACAGCGTGAGAAAGTTCGCAGAGGGTGACAACAGGGCCATCCTGGGAATAGTGCCCGGTCCCACCCACCAGGCTGGAAACCTGAGGGTTTAGGGGCACTGGGTGGAGTCCCCAGGAGGGTCTTCCCTCAGGGAGAGGAATAATTAGGCCTTGACTGAACAAGGCTCTGGTCTTGCACACATCTTAAAAGCAAAATCTGAGAGAATCATCCTCTCTGAAGTAAACTTACCTGCATCCAAGAAAGCTCGGGAATGTTTATAGGAACAGAAAACATCCAACATCCAACAAAGTTTCACAATGTCTGATACCCACGATCTTACCAGGCACGCAAAGAAGTCAAGAAACAGGACCCACAGGAGGAGAAAAACCAGGCCCAGAGGCCCGCGTGCACGCCCCGGAGAAGCGGACAGCGTGTCCATCACAGCACGCGCCTCAGCAAGCCTGCCGCACACCTCAACAGGACCGGGCAGCAAAACGGAATGACGTACCGACAGGCACGCTAACGGACATGAACACATGACACTAAAGTAAAAGAAGCCAGACGCGGGACCACACGAGTCTGTACGTGCAGAGTCTAGAACAAGCGAATCTACAGAGGGAGGAAGGAGGTTAGCCTTTGTGAGGGGAAAGGTGGAGGAAATGCTCAAAGATGAGCCCGCAGTGATCGAGGTGTAAGGCATGTGCCATCTCAGTCGTTTCCAGCACAAACTGACGCCGAGCTGCCGCGACGCTAGAGGAGCGGACGTGAAGACAAAGCCCACAACGCCGCACTGCGCCGGTCGCGTGCGTGCACCTGCTGGTCAGGCGCGCGGAGCAGACACAAAACCCACCAGAGCCGGTCTCCCCACGCACTCCCCACGGCCCGACACTGCTTCCTGCGTGCTGTGTCCCTGCAAGAATGTCAGCTCAACGTGGGCCGGGATCGTTTGATTTGCTTGGCGTGTGAAAAGCGACTCACTGGAGCCGTATTAAAGCCGGGCCAGAAAAAGCCAGCACGCAAAAGCCAGCACGCAAAAGCCAGCACGCAAAAGCCGCTTCACTGTCCCCTTTCCACTGGCTCTGCCCCAGCTGGGTCAAATCACCGCATTCCAAGAAGCCAGCAAGAACAGGGATATCTGTTCAGAAGAAGTGCTAAGAGACGGTTTACCTACGTTACCTTGTGACCTGCCACCTGACCACAGCCTTGTCCTTCTCCTTCAACACAACCCCCACCTGGGTGCCTCCTTGGTTCTGTCTAAATCTGTGTACCCCAAATTATAGTTCTCTGCTACGCCCAAGTAAACTTACAAACCTCTGGCCACTTGCTGACTGTTAAGAACACAATGGAGGCACTACGGCTGTGGAATGGTAAGTTCCTCGCAGGGGACACAGCAGCCAACATCCTGAAAGTACTGAACAAATCTTTGTTGAACAAGGAATAACAGCGTGATGTAACACAAGCAACGTTTGGTCTTCTGCTCCCCACTGGGGCAGAGCCCCTAAAACGCTGGAACTTCCTAATGACGAGAGTGCTGTCCGTTAAGACCCATAAACCAGGGCGCACCCTTGTGGCTCAGGCGGCTGAGGGAGCTAAGGTGCAGACCATGTAAAACGCAAGGACCCGAGTTCTGGACCTGGGGCCAGGGTTTGAAGAAAAAGACCCCTAGCCACACCAGTCTATGCTGGGGCACATAACGGTCTACACTGCTTCAGGAGGGGGGCTGTTCGCCAGAGGACCGAGACTCGACTAGAGGACTGAAATTGTCAGCTGAACCCCCAATCTCCGGGGGGACTGGAGACAGAGTCCCAATGCCAACGACCTCGGTTTAATCAATCCTGACTACAGAGTGGATTCTCCATAGGCGCCCTCAACAGTGGGCTTGAGGAGAAGTTCTGGGGGGCGAACACATCTGCTTGCCAGAGTGTGGGGTACCCAACTCCATGGACAGAGGCTCAGGTGCTCGGACAGCTCTGTGCACACTCCACCCAGTTGCTTTGTATCCTGTACTATGAACTTCAACGCTGAGTAGAACATTTTACTGGGAGGCCATGGGAACCCCCACACTGGTAGCCAAGTCAGACAGAAGCCTGCAGGCCTGGCCCTTGAACCTGGGAGGTAGGGCCAGTGCCGGGAGCCACCTGTCGGAACAGAGCTGAACTGTGGGCATCAGCTGCATCGGGAAGTCGGAGAGCCAGAAAGTGGGGGAGATTCCCCTAAGCGTTTAAGAAAAGAGGTTGGGAGAGACCACATTTCCCTAAATATGGTTTGTCTGTATTACATGGTCAAGTTTCAAAATGTAGTTGCGTCGGAATCACGAGACCAAAAAACAGACACACCTATTCGGGTCAAAATACACAGGGAAATAGAAATCCCAGGCTAGAGAGGTAAGACACTTAAAATTTCTGTTACAACTGTATATAATAAGCTGATTTAACGCAAAAAATGTTTTTTAAAAACCAACCTATAATTTCTCCAATGCCAATGAAAATGCCAGAAAGCCCAATGAGGCTTTTCTCTTCGGCTCCAAATTTATTTACAGCGCCGATACAGGTTCCATATACGCCAGAGAAGAAAGTCAACTCCAGACCTTTAAGGAAAAAAATTCAGATTTCAGTTAGTGATGCATTCATACCCCCGCTTCCCTGGTTTTCTCATGTCTAGCAGCACTGGTGTGACACACACGCAGCAGATTTCACTCAGGTGGAAACGTGACTCCCAAGCAGAGCACAATTGTATGTGCATAACTGATGGAATGGAATTAGCCACAAGGTGGCAGCTGCCCCGTGTTTCAGATACAAATACACAACTCAAATAAGCAAAGACATCCCAGTGTCAAAGCGGTCACTCTGCAGACAGGGGTGGGGCAGAGGCTATTCTTAGCACAAACACCCGATGGTGAAGACTGAAGCATTCGGCATCTTATCAGTTCTCTGAGGGCACAGAGCGTGCTTGGAAAACCAACGCACGCCGTCCACTTTTGCTTAAAGAGGTAATAGCTAGTTTTTTTAATTAAACATTTTTGTCCCCAGGAAAGAAGTCCCAAAGATTAGGGTGAAAACGTAGAGCAAATCGGTACAAGACCAATTCCTAATGCAATAAAACCTTAATTTTAAAGATGTTGAATATTTATTCTATTTCTCCTAAAGGAAGGTTCCATGCATCGCTGGCGCACCACGAGAAATCACTGGCACGGCACAGCACTTTTACAGAACACAAGACCCTCCAGCACTCAAGACCAACAGTGCCCACCTACAGAAGCCTCCGCCATCCGAGCCTGCGATGTCCCTGGTGGGTGAGCGTCGGTTCAAAAGCATCACAGGCGTTTTAAGAGAAAAGGAGACCACACAGACACGCCTTTTCTTACAGTCTATTGTTTGTTTTACTTTATTATTGTTATTACTGCTAATCTCTTACTGTGCCTCATCAGTCTGCATGACAGGAAGACCCATGGTGTGGTATACACAGGGCTCAGCATCCCCTGGGGGTGGGGACCACAGCACGGTCACATCTCTGTCGCGGTGAACCAGAAAGCCCATGTCACTTCACTAGAAACCACTTCAATCCACACAAAGTTAGAGGCTTTTCTCCTGGCTGCCCTAAAATCATCACTGGTCAGCGTGAGTCGAGGCCCTGGGATCTGCTTCACCAGAAGAAGGCAGGGGAAGTGATTCAGGGCAGGTCACGTCTGAGACTGGTCGGGAAGTTTTCTGGTCTCCTTTTGCCAGTTTTGGAAGTTAAAAGGTCTGGCGGTCTGGTCCTCCTGCTGGGTTACAAGGAGGGGACCATGTGGGGAAAGGGCGTGATGACAGGGCGAGAGGGACACCTGTCTGCCAGACATGCAAGAGAATTGGATTTGAAATCCCAGCCCCAAACACCCTCCAACAATAGCCAGAGGGACGCAGACTGAGACCACGAGAAGAGCTACCCAGATGAGCTGAGTCAATGTGCAGAACCATGAAAAAAAAAAAAAAAAAAACGGTTGTTTTCCAACCTTACTGTCATTATGCAGCAACAAAAACCACAGCAGTAAAGCATCCCACTACCTGTATAAGCAGTTGTAATGCTAAGAAGGAGCATCTCCTTGGTGACACATAACTTCAGGGACTTTTCTGTAAAAAAAAAAAAAAAAAAAAAGAATTCAGGAGGACTTGAGTTTAATTAATCCAACAAAAATTTTAAAACATTCCTGCCCACCAAAACCCCTTGTCAATGCCAGTAAACACAGAACATCAGAACAGAGCTCAGATTCAGATTCAAATGTTTCAGGTATGAACTCTATCTGCCCATCCAGGGGAACACTGGTTTCAACTGGTTAAGTCTGCCTAGGGTCAGGTCTTCTCTAGCACTTTCCACAGCTCTTACGAAAAACAAGTCTATTCCGGGAGTCACCAGCTGGTGAAGAACTAAGTTCCCTACAGAATTATCAGGAAGCAGCGCTAAGACTGGGTTCAAGGTCAGACTCTCCAGGGGAGGTTCTGACCGCTCAGCAGCTGCCCTTCCCAAGACACGCTCTGTCTGACGACTGATCTGCAGGTGTGCGCAAGTGTTTAAGATCATCTTAATGCTTGTTTTCAGACTTCCCCATTTTAACTGTCTTTCTGAATCCGATCACACTATATAATTTAAGGCTCATTAACTTAAGTCTACTGAACTATTAGCAGATCCAGACTGAGTTCTTCTTCAACGGCTGCTATGACAGATAAGTCACACACATGCCGTCCTGGATTCCTCTACGTGCAACAGGTGATACTATTTCCTAATTCCACTGACATACAGTGAAATTAAATGCAACATTTTCACGAAAAAATACATGATCAATATAAAGTTTAAAACAACATATTCAATTTAAAAAGTTACATTAGCCAGGAATGGTTGTCTGTCTCTGAATCATCAGAAGATTTAGCTAACAGATAATTTTAAACATAACTAAGAATATGATAATGGCGAATACGAATCAGTATACGTTTGTTCAAACCCACAGCATGTCCAGCACCAAGAGTGAGCCCAATGCCAACCATGGACTCTGAGTGACAAGTGTCAAGAACAACTGCGCCCTCTGAGGGAGGCTCTGCGTACGTGCGGGCGGGGAGCACACAGGTAGGCTCAATTTTCTGTGAACCTAAAACTGTTCCGAAAAATAAAGTGTATGTTTTAAAAGCACAACACAATTTATTTGTACATATAAACAAACTGATCCTAAAATTCATATAGACGTTCAAGAACCCTACGACAATCAAAACAATCTTGAAAAAGAACAAAGTTCAAGGGTTCTCCAATTTCAAAACTTATAACGAATGCAGCATGGCACTGGCAAAAGGAGATACGTATCTAGAAATAAACTCCTAAATTGACAATCAGCTGATTTCCAACAAACATGCCAACATAAGTCAATGGAGGGAAGGAAAGCCTTTTCAGAAAATGGTGCTGGAAAAGGTGACATGCACAGAAAAAGAGTGAAGCTGGACCTGGCTCTCACAATATATATGATAGGAAAATAAACTCAAAATGGATGACAGTCATAAGTGTAAAGGCTAAACTACAAAACTCTTGGATGAAAACACAGGAATAAATCTGTGACCAGGGGGTCAGACAAAGCTTTCTTAGGGCACCAAAGCACACACAACCAAAGAAAACAATAGGTCAATCAGATTTCATCAAAAAATAGAAACAAATCATTTTGAGAAAGTAATGCAGATGGCTCCCTGGTGGCTCAGGTGCTAAGCCGGCAACTGGAGTGTGGACCATGTACAGACCAGGGGCCCAGGATTAAGACCCGGGGGTAAAGGGAACAACCATAAACAAATAAATAAAAGTGCTTCCTCCTCCTTCCTTCAAAAAAAAAAAATGCTTCTTCCTTTTCTCCATTCCTTATTTTCTTTAAAAAAAAAACAGTGATACAGAGTATGGATTTATCAGCTACGTGGTCCTGAGCATGTCAGTACCTACCCCCATAATTCTGAGAATTTTAATACTGTTAAAGTTGGTAGAAAACTTCAAAATCTGCATTTCTTACACCTGTTTTATTTTTTTGTCAATACAAAGACTATTTTCTACTGGAGTCTTCAATAGATTGTACAGACTGAAGTTTTATAATTGAGGTAACTGAAGGGCATCATTTTCCCTTATCACTTGACCTATCTGAAAAGCTTTTCTGTCTAATTAATTTCATTTATGGTTTATGGTTTCATTCTTACAGTTAATCTATCAGGAATTTTAATATAAGATAAGGAGTACAAGTTAAAAGAATTTTCTACACGGTCAGCTACATTCCTTGCTTATTTAAGTCTCTTTGATTGTATCCTGTTCCCATTTGGACCTGGGCCTGATCATTTTAGACCTCAGTTCACTGTTCTTTCTGCTCCAATCTTTTCTAATGAATTCATAATAGGGTTTTTTCTTGGGAAATCTCCTTTTTAGAGATTCTCACACATTAATTTTTCTTCATAAAACTTTAGGGTCATTTTTCAGGACTGAACATTTTTAAATGTCACTGAAATATTCCAGAAATGCATTAGCTGAGGAGTTAAGTGCTTTCGAGAAAAGCAGGAGCCTGTTCTGTACAACACCCACCACAGCGCCAAGTGAGGAGATTAAATAATAAATGAACCACAGGCCCAAGCAAATGATACAAAGGCTGGACATCTTTCCTCCTTCTTCCTGGTGCCCTAGGCGCCCTGCCGCCTCATGACCACACGGCCACCTAAGTCTGCTCGCCCTCTAGCCCTCCACAGGCCTCATCGGTTCGCCGCTGTCTGCTTCCTCTCCATTCCAGCCTGACAGCCCGGTAAGCCCGGCTCTTACCGGCAGCCAGCTGCCCCACTCGGAAGCACGCAGCCCCGGCCCCACTTCACAGAGAAGTGGAGGTGCAGTCGGTACCACTGTCTAGGAAGGACACCCGAATCTGGGTAACATCAACTGACGGCAGAGGGTTCCAGTAATGGAGCAGATAGGCCGCCGGGGCTCACCGAGCTGGACCAGCCAGTCCCAAAGCCTGAGGGCCATCAGGCTCCCTCCTCTTCTGACTCCATGCTCAGTAAATGAGCCAACGGGGCTGTCTAGGCCCCTGACAGCAAGAAGGGACTCTGTGAAAGGGCTCACTCAACATGCTAAAGCCCATCACAATGGCTAAGCAGGGCTTCTGTGAGTCTTTCCCACGGTACGGTATTCACAGATGTGTAAGGTTGAAACTAAACACAACACGGTGGAGCCCGCGGGTCAGGCGTTAAGCACATATGTGTAGAGCTGAGTCCGAGGACCCGGGTTCACAGCCCGGGAACGGGGGAAACAACTAAAATGAACACATAAAGTGCTTCTTCCTCCTCTCTCTTCCTGCCCGCCTTCCTTCCTCTTTGAAATAACAAAACATAAAGAGGTTTCTCCAGGAAGCGCTCCGAGAGAGGAGGGACTGTCCTGAAAGGTACTGGGTCCCCAGAGCTGCCGCTTTGCTCTGAGAAGTGACAAGTGATGGGGAAGAGATGGCTTCCCGTGTGTCCACACTTCCTCCTGTAAGCTCCCAGCCTCCCTCACAGACCCTTCGGGAGGGTGCCCCTCACGCCCGCCCACATTGCAGGTATTACTGAGAAGACGATGCATTTCAGAGCAGCATACCCGAGGAAACGGAAAACACTGGGGTATCGCCAATCCAAAGTTACCAGGGAAAGGGGGAAAGGCAAATGCTGAAGTTGTTCCTGAAAGACTCTTGCCCTTCAAATACAGAAAATACTTACTAAATGCATCGACTGCCTTTGTCATATTGTTCTGGGTAGACCTGATAAAATAAAAAGCAAAAAAGAGAAGTTTTTTTCCCCTGAAAATTGAAAAGAGAACAAGAAATGATGACATTTTCATTTAAGTTTGTCCTCTATGTGTCCTGGCAGAGATTCCCCATTTCCTGCAGTGCTTTTTCCCCAGGGTCCAGGGTGTTCCCTCGCACTTGCACCCGACTTTCCGTACTCCAGCACCCAGAGGCTCTTCCCAACAGCAGAACAGCCCGTCAGACTGACATGCTGCGCATATTCACGCACGTCCTGCACAGAAATGATCCTCCTGGGAAAGATTGGCATCTCCTCCACCCTGTTTTCACACTGCGAAATTCAATTTCAAACTTTCCTACTATGTACAAAGTTTTTCAGGTTACGACTCTTCAAAAGGTGGCATGCCCTGGTAGAGCAGTGGTTTAGTCAGCTGTCTCAGGCTAAAGCACAGTCCACATACATCCCAAGGATCTGGGTTCCAGTCCTGGGGCCAGTAGAACCACCAAGATGTACAACTAAATAAAAATAAATAACATGCTTCTTCCTCCTCTCTTCCTGCCTGCCTGCTCCTGTCTTTAAAAAAAAAAAAGAGCCCTTCACTGTCTGTGGGACGTAGTTGGTGCGATGCAATCACTCCAAGGGTAAAAGGTGGAGCCTGGGTTCTGGGGCCTGTCTTCTGGTCAATTGCACAGATTTAGTCGTTATTTCATTCCACTAAGTTTCATTTCCCCATTTACAAAATAGGTACACTATTACTTAGCTGTGAGAACTCAACGAGATAATGCAGTCTAAGAGCAGTGGTTTGGTACATCCTGGGGGAGCAGCAGTTGGGTCACTCGCCTCTGAAGGAGCGCAGGCCACACACACTTGGGTTTGAGTGCCAGGTCCAGGGGGAAACTACCAGTGTGAACAACTAAATAAAAGTTTGAAAAAATAAAATGCTTCTTCCTCCTCTCTCTCCTGGACTGCCTGCCTGCTCACCTTCATTCCTGCCTGTACCTTTCCTTAAATTAAAGAAAAGTAGTTGTTTCAGATTATGGTAAGAAAGTTTCTAAAAGATTATGCTTCTTAACCCTACCAGCCAAGTGTATTTCACCTATATACTTAAATAATACTGTTTATATAGAAAAAAACCTAATAGAGATGGAGGTGACTAAAGGAATTACTGATACGAAAAAAAGGTAGAACATCTAACCAACAGAAAGAAGTCTCCTTACGCCAACAAGTAACGTCCCGGCGCCCCATGGTGGCCTAGCGGGCAAGTCCACCAGCGACAGGGGTTCACCACCCTGGTTTGGGGGCAACAAACAAGAACAACTAAATGAATAAAATGCTTCCTCCTCCTGTCTTCCTGCTGTCTGCCTTCATTCCTGCCCGCACCTTCCCTTCAAAGAAACAAAAAACCAACAAACAAAACTAATGTCTTTCCTGGGAGCAAGTACTATTTAGATTTCACGTAACTGTTTGCACCCTCTTGTACGCAGACGCAGATGTAGAATTCCAATATTTTACACTGCAGACTCCATATAAGTAGGAACTGATTAACATTCTGAAGACTATTAAAATATAATCAATTAAGTTAGCACTTAGCTGCAAGTCACTTTTAATTAAGGAAGCCCTATCCAACACGAGAATTCTGGAATAGGATGACCCAGGCCGCTCAGGCCCCGGGGAGAGCAAAGTCTAATGTCAAGTGAGACCATTTTCGGTCTCTCTCAAAGCTCTCCGGAGGGCGCCCAGTGGCGTGGGTGCTGTCGGCAGCTGGGGCGCAGACCATATAAAGGCCAGGGACCTGGGCTTGTGGCTGGGGCCGGGGAAAACAACGAAAATGAATACATAAATGGAAATGTTCTTCCTCCCCTTTTTCTTCCTTCCTTCCTGCGTGCTTCCTTTTTCTTTCAAAACAAAAAAAATTCTTCCAATCACTTTCCATCCCCCTCCAAGGAAAAGCCACAACTAGTTCACCCCTTTCCCGTCCTGATTTTGAAGATGTCACCAGGACATGTCACCCCCAAAACAGAACTGCCATAAAACACGCTGCTGCGGCACCTTGATGATTTTGAGCTGTGGGCACACTTGACAGCGAACACAAGGTCTCTCTGAATTCCCCTTCGCTGCTGGAAGACAGACCCTCCAAAAGTAACTCGGCAGTCAGAAATCCACTCTCCAGGAGTCAACCAATGGCGACTCTTGTTACAGAGGAGATGACAGGTCGACAGCACACTCAAACTGTCATAAACTATCCAATCTATTCTTCTATCTTTTCTCCTCGACAAGGCCTATATCCTTCCTCCCCCATTCCAATTAAAAGGGATTTAAGGACTTCAAGGCCACCTCAAGAGTCACTCATTTTCCCCACTATCTCCCATGTATACATGAGACATCCATGTTAAGAAACCTCTGCCCCACGTCAGATGAATGGATAGAGAAGATGTGGTCCATACACACGACGGACACTACACAGCCCTTAGAAGAGACGAAACCCTGTCATTTGAATCGACATGGATGGAACTAGAGGGGATGATGCTGAGTGAAACAAGTCAAAAGAAAGACAGGTTCCAGATGAGCTCACTCATAGGTGGGATAGGTACAGACAAAAGAGAGGAACAGATGAAACAAAACCAATGCTTGGACACTTGCAATAGCTGAGGTCACCAACAGGGAAGGGGAGTGGAGGCGGTTAGTGGTGGCAGAGCCCACTGGACAGTGGTGAAGGACACTGGTGATGTGGTGGAGGGCAGGATGTGTGGACACATATCTGAGAAATGGGGAAACTGCACATATGGGGAACTACATGAGTTTATTTTAAAATGTGAAAGTTATTGCAATAATATATTAAAAATGAAAATAAAAGTTTGTTTTCCTCTTGTTAATCTATTACAGGGTCTCCGCTTAGAACTCAGAAAGGTAGAGAGAAAATCATTTTTTCTCCAGAGCAACTGCGTCTCAGCCTTCTCTGGCAACTCCATCCACAGTAACACACTACACGCAAGGCACGTGAAATGGAAGTAACTATTATAATCTATCGCTTCAAACCACCCCATCTCGCACTCCCATCCATAGCCCTCCCCTGCTTCAAATTTCTTCCATTTTAAAAGCCCAGATGGATTTTTTTTTTTTTTAAAGGAAAGGTGCAGCAGGAATGAAAGCGAGCATGGGCAGGCAGGCAGGGAGAGGAGGAAGGTGTGCTTTTCCGGCCTGGTTTTCGCTCCAGCCTGGGTCTTGAACCAGGGCCTCGGGAGGTATGCAGCCTGCGTGCTTGGCCGCAGGCGCTGAACAAACTGCTACTCCCCTGGGGAGCACCTGGAGCACGGGTTCTCTTGGGCACTAACAGACACTGGAAAATTGGTCGCAGTGCTGAATGCACACCCTGTGACTTCACGAACGTCCCTGAACTGCAGGCTGTGAGTGACCCGTACAGTATGTGAATTACATCTCGACACAATTGTGAAGGAGAGTCCTCTTCTCATCTCTCTCTCACTAGAAAGTCAGCAGGAACATGTCTGCTCAGTGAAGCACCTGCCAATCAATGCCTGAAATACCCTGGACACTCAAATACAGAGAGGAGGGAGGACAGAGGGGTGACTGCCAGCGAAGGCGCCGCAGTTCCCCCAGCTACCAGATCCTCTGAGGCACAAATGAAGCAGCTGAGAACAAGAGAGAAGACAGACGCTGAGCTTGTCTTTACATCTTCAAGTCGTTTTCTATAAGACCTTTAAGTGTAATTCTTTAAAATGATTCTACTCATTCCCTCCGTGACTTCTAGTCACACCAAGAATAAAACCCAACTCGGGGTGTGCCCCTCTATAAAGGGACCCTCACGCCCACCACACTCCTCCCACTTCTCCCCTCTGGGCGGTCCTCACTGCCTTCTCAGCACGCACTTTCCCTACGTGTGTCCTGTCTCCCACCTTGTCCACAGAACCCAGGAAGAGGGACTTGGAAGGCCAGGAAGAAGGATGTGTACAGGGTCGGCGCTATCCGTGGAATCGAGACGCGGAAGCTTCTCATTTGAGTGACAATTTAGGGACAGAAGATGCTAAAAAGAATGAGAGTAGCAAAGATTGCTCGTTCCCTTTCCTCCAATCTAGATGCTGCTGCAGAGAGAGCATCTGACGCTTTAAAATGGTTACACTTCTTGAAAAACGCTCAAGGTAAGCGAGACTGTTTAGAAAGACAGTTAGAGACTGAGCTCCACACGTGGCCGACACCGGGGAAAACACCTGCATAGGCTAGAGCAAGAACAAGGCCGGCACCCGAGAGCCTGGGTGCCCTGCACTCATCCAGGGACAGCTACCAAGGGTCTGCGACTCACCTGTGCCCCATGAGTCAGAAAACCTTGGGGCTGGATCAGAGGAAGAGCAACTGACCATACAGACCATTTTCTAACTAACTTTATAGCCCACATCCTTGCACATTAGAACATGTGAAGTGAGTAAGGAGAGGCCCAGAGGTTATCACCGCCATCCAGAGTCGCCCACTCACCAGAGGCAATGCACGATGAGACCGAAAGCCCCTGTAAATCTTTTCACGACCCCCTGCCTCCGTCTCCCTTCACTCTCCTCTGCCCTAACCCCATATCAGCTGCCCTTTATCTTCTTCCTCGTCTTATTTGCTGTAAAAATATTCCCTCATATCAGTTAGGGTTATGAGAAGACTGCAACCTCTAGACTAACTCTCCTCAAAATCAACTTTACAAGGAATGTTTCTAGCTTCTTACCCGCTGACGTCCATGTCCTGGTCCTCGGAGGGTCCATCTTCTCCCAGGGCATTTTCAGAGTCTGGTTTCCGAAGGAGAAAGAAAAGAACTGTCCCCACAAGGCTAATCACTGTCAGGGCAATAAACACTGTTCTTCGGTCACTCTCTAGGGAGAAAAGAGAAGCAGCACTAACTACAAGCAACTATATTCCTGGTTTGTTTATACACTTAGCATTACGTGTGTTACATGTGTCGTATCAGCAGAAACTCAGGATCAGGAAATAAATAGGACACATTGACCTTTGCCTCTCTGTTAAGAGAAACACTAAAAGCCTAAGGGCCAGGGTTCGAGAATCAGGGCTGGATAGAAGGGGGGAGGGGAAAAAAACAGCAAAACAGCAAACAATTTAATCATATTCTTTCAAAGAAATATAGAAGTAAAACAATTAAGAATGCAAAAGTCTAACAAATGGCTATTATACTATCCACATAGCAGATTCCCACCCACATCCTGAGGTGGCACCTTGCACAGACAAAAACTATTATCCTCCTTTAATCACATAATCCAAGGAGAAAGGTTACTAAAAGCTAAAACCTGAGAGGACTGGAGGTACTGAGGTTCATAAGAATAACTTGAACAAAGCAATAACGGATATTTTTCTGGCGCTACTGTAAGCTTTGGACATTGATTTTCTGAATAAAGTAAATCAAACAAACCTGATATGTGAGTTTTCCCTTGCCAAGCAAAATATATGTAGAGATTTCCAAAGAACAAGCTAGAAGAAAAGGGAAGATATGATTTGGTAACTTATTTATATACGTACAGTTTCTTTTTCAAGCAATCATTATTTGTCAAAAAGAGAGACATAGTTTTAAATGCTCTACATGCTCTAGGTCATTTGAAAGCACCAACTCCACTGTGACTTTGAAAAATACTTAACTGACCCAGATGGAATTTAGCCTCCTTCCACATGACAGTAACTTGATTCAGAACCACCCTTCAAAGAAGACTTGACTCACTTTGAAACATGTGATTTACTGGAACTCTGGAAATGACTTCCTGGAAACAAACTTATGCTGCCTCTAAAACCCTATAATCCTGTATTCGAGAGAATCTTTGGGGAAAACTTCACAATTTAGCGACTGCTATTTATTCATGCACTTTCCTGGAGAAGGAATCGTTCACATACACTTCGCTTTAATGTGCAACCTGCTACCACTAGACATTTGCATTTAGTGAGCCTGATCGACACCAAAAGTTTAGGCACCATCCAGGAGGGCAAACCCTCAAGACAGATTATATGACAGAATAATTGGGTATTTTTTTCCCTTGGAAAATAAATAATAACATACATCATTCAGTGTTAATAAAATCAGTCTCACTTTTGAACTGTAATACGGGTAGTGCAGTGTGACAGCCTTTAGATACAGATAATGACAACTCAGACCAATTACTTTTAATTACTTTCTCATCCGTAGAATGGAAAGAATACCTTCTCGTTTAGAAAGACTGTATGGATTAATGAAATTAAGTAATGAACCCAACGGAACCTAAAATACAGCAGATGCTACGAATACTAGTTAAAATTATTGGCTACTATCATTTTCTATTTACTAATCCTAAATTCCAAGGAGGTATCCAAGCATTTTAAACAATTCTTTGTGTTTTTTTCAAGCAATTCTATAGAACTGCAAATACATAATCATATTCAGGTAAGAATTAGGTCATGTAACATGGAAGACATTTTCGACACAATAGAAACGTAAACTATCGTGTGACAGAAGTTAAAGGAAAGTCTGTGCTGTGAAAGAATTCTTACCTAGATTGTAAGAGTGCCCAGAAAATTCCACTGTTTCTTCCAATAGTGAGCTCATCTGAATTAATTGTCAGGCAATTTCCTTGTGCTGTCCAAAGGACTAAAATTCAAACCAAAAGGTTATCGAGGGAAGGAAATTTCCACAGTAAACACAGAAATGATAGTGTGATAAGCCCCAGAAATGAAAACGGAAAGTAAACATCGAGATGCTCACCAGCGGCTGCGATCCCAATGAGCACCGAGGCTGTGTAGAAGGACCACGCGAGAGGCTGGATGAAAACGGCAATGTATATGCTAAAATATAACAGGTCGACGCATTATAGTCACACAGTACCTGGAACAGAATGCCAGTTATGCCTTCTAGGAAGTAATTCTGAGGGCGCTCTTCTTTACAATTCAGCCTGTAAAGGACTGCCCTCGTTTTGGAAAACAAGGGACACGTGACTAAATTCATTCTTAATTAACTTTATCCAAATTTGTAAGCGCTGATATTGAATGGAGGTTTGCAAAAGCTTTTGCCAATAGTTCAGCACATGTTGGGACAGCAGTTTTAGTGCTCAGAAGAAACATTTAGTTATTTCATTTGAATTCCCACTAGCCCACTTGTTAGTTTATTTCATGGGAGGTTATTCTCAATTCTCATGGAAAGAGATTGGGGGAGTGGTTTCTACTTGGATTAATAAGAAAGCAAAAGTCAATACACACACACATCCCCTCACCTTAAAACAATATAGTATTCCCTGAGGAACGAGAGGAGGAAAAAAAAATCTCTAAATGCTTCCTGCATTCTCTTCAACCCAAGTCGGCATGTTTAAGGTGCTCTAAATGAGCAGAAGAGCACACTCCTCACCTGTAAAACAAGCCGCTGGCAAACATAGAAAGCTGAGGTCCCACAATGGCCACCACCGACGGCGTGATCAAATTTGAGGCAGAGAACACTCCATAAATAATCGCCATGCTGCACACACGGGGCACAAGAGGGAAAATCAAGGTCAACTCCTGGAGCACTGTCTCCAAAGTTCACTTTTTAAACCTTAGCCATAGACTTTTGTGCAATGAGCACTCAAATTCTACAGTCAGAACTTATGGTGACTGCACAGTCAGAACAGATCATGAAGTGGTGTGTCAGCATAAAGTTCTCACATGTACCTAAACATGGATGTTGCTGATCTGTTTCCTTTGAACAGAACATTTTTGTTTTTAATGTACAGGGAAATCATAATGAACGGCTAATACATAACATGCAATAGATATACCGAGTACTATCTTTTCTTTTTTAATCCTAACAGCTCTAGGAAGAAAGCATAGTTTTATTCTCATTTTACAGAAAACTGAAATACTCAGAATCTAAATAAATTGCCAAAAATCTAGCTGGAGAGCTGGTGAATGGCGGAGCCGGACCCTATCTCCGGTCATCTGATTCCAGAGCCCCTGGTTAACCAGCCAATTCCACAAACTTAGCCTACAACTCCTGGCATGAAATTTTCCTGCTATAAATAACCACCACAGAGGCAGAACTGGCTTAAACCGGAATTTATTTAACTCAACCTCATGGTCTCCTTTGAATATTTTTCAGCTACTGTAGACCCAACCCCAGTGCATATGTCTTAGAGCAAAAGTATGACTTAAGATCACTTGGAAGGTCCTGAATTCGTTCATTGCTACTTACAAATAAATCCAAAGTAAATTCTTCTCTGGCTCTTACGACTCTCAGTATCAAGTTTTTTCATGTGTTTAGAAGACACAGGAAGACAAAGCACTACTAAAAGTTGTAGTATTTTCACTCAGAAAAATGGGCATTAACTTCCTTTCACTCACAAATAACATCTACAAAGTCAGGTTTAGGACAGATAAAACAAAGAACCAAATAAGAAAAGCTGGGAAGGGATTCGGGGGTAAGAGTTGGGGAAAAGGGAAGGGTGTTACCCACCATCTAGTGTTTCATCACAAAGAAACTAAGAAATCGATTTGTGATTATATACATTCATGTATATTAATTCCCGGTTTCAGTCACAATGTACTAGGGATTTATGAGACTTTTCACTCCATTCTCTCCACAGTTAAAACTGGAATTAAACTAGACCTGCTAGAGAATCTAAAAGCTCCTGAGGAGAGGGTATTAATCCGTCTGAAATTACAACTGGAAAACCAAATGTTTCAAGAATCATATAAAGCGTCCTCTGTTCTAAGCCTGGAAAGTTGAAGCTGTGACAACTTTTGAGTGCCGGGCTCCGTGCCACACACTTTACAAACACTATCTGAGCAAGGAAGACTGAGCTCACAGAAGCATCGTGCCCAGGAAAACATGCCAACTGAGCTGTGAAGCCAGGATTTCAAACACGGAGTTCAACTCCACATGAAAGCTAAACTGAGCACCCTTGTTCTCCCAAACATTCTAGATAAAAGGAAGGGCTCGGGGAGAGAAATCACTAATCCAATCACTGTGATTTACTGCCAGCGCCTTTGATGGGATTTGAAAGCGCCTACGGTTATCTCTACAGTAACATCAACCACCCAGTACAGTACCTGGTGTATCCACTGCCGTGAAAATCTGTGCTATTCAAACTCCTGATGACAGTTTGCTGCGCGGGAAGATAAAACTCATTAATGAAAACGCTTTGCGGAATCTCCCTCTCCCCAGCAAGCCTGTCTCCAAAACTGAGACGGTTCAGTTCCACGACGCTCAGCACTTTCTACTGCGAAGTCCACTATGTAAGAAGAAAACGGACTCCAGAACAAAATGCAAAACGACTGGCAGGGAAGGGGAAGCTGGGTGGGGGGCGGCAGGCGTAAACTGTGTTATCGGGTTCAAAGAAACTACATCAATATCCAAACCCCCAGTCAAATTCGTTGACCCCCCCCACCCCAAAATGAAGCCGAGTGCCAGCTATGGAACCAAAAGTCACCAGTCGTTAAGACTCGAGGAAGCGGGGTGAGAAAAGGAGCCCCCCGAGCGCGCCGGTAGCCCCGAGCAGGTCCACCAGCGTCTGCGAGGCGGTGCGACGGGCGGCCACCGGGGGCGCGCAGAGCCACACTCACCGCCACGTTCCCGCAGGTTTGAAAGGCGGTGAACATAAACATAAAGGCCACTCCTAGTATGATGATGTTGTAGAGCTTTTTAGATTCCGGGGACATGGTGGCGAAAGTCCGCGGCGGTCAGCTGTCCTCGGACAGCCGGCTGGCAGCCCTGCGGAGGGAAACCAGAAGGTGAGGGGCGGCGGGTGCCCGGCGACGCAGCCAGCTGTCAGCTTCGGCACGCGGATGGGAATCCCGGGCTCAGGACGAAGCTCTCCCCGCGGACACTGGGCATTCCTGGGCCACGGTCGGAGCAGGGACGAGGCCGGCACCGGAGGAGCGCCAAGGATGCAGGGGCCCGCGCCGGGACCGGGAGCCAAGGGCGAGCTGCAGGGCCGCCGGGCCCCGCCCGCCCTGACTCACCGCCGGCAGGCGGCCGCTCACGTGACCCGTGGCGGCGCCGGCCGCTCGGCACGCTGGGAAA
>RJWH01002126.1:167500-265205 GCA_004363575.1 Solenodon paradoxus
CTATAAAACAAACCTTGCTTCAGAAGAGTAATCAGGCTTTGGGTTTGTGACCAGCTTTCCTCATGAGTCCTATAATTGGGTCAAAGGGCAGGTACAGTTCATTTAAGTATTAAGGAGCCTGCAAGATACCAGGCAGTTTAGATTGTTTAGTACACTCAGGGAAGTAGTCTAGGGACGTGTTTTTTTTCTTTTCTGTGTGTAAGGAGCCCCTAGTTACATAGGACACCAGATCCCTGGAGGCTCAATGGGTGACTTGTAAGCACAGGGTTTCACTTATTTAACAAGCCATTAAGCATGTGGACTTCAGCTTGAACATAATGTAGAATTTGTTGAAAACTCCAGGGGACTTGTACCTCTAAGACAGCCTTGCCCTGCAGCGATCTTCTGTGAAACCATAGGTACTGGGCCAGGACCACAGCACAGGGCCAAACATACATTCCATATTGGAGGTGGAGGACCTGGAAATATATCTTTGGTATGCCACAAAGAACACAAAGGACATTATTATATACACAAATTACCAAGTTCCCAGACCTCATTACAAAAATGATGGTTCCCTGTTCTTCAGTTCACATCCCATGGCGGGGAGATATAAAACTAGTACTCACTTCATACATAAACCCATTCAGGGACTGAATGACTGGTTATTGTGGAGCATAGATACACCCCCCCACTACTATGGGGAGAAAGGCAACATCTAAGCAGATGTTTTTGGTGGTTATACTACAAACAATGGTGATAATGCAAATGGGAAAGGACAAGTGACCACAAAGTGGCTGCTCTAGACAGAAAGGCTTCTGGGAAAGGCCTATCGGAATGGGCATGAAATCTGGTTCTGAGCAGGACTGGGTAACGTGAGCAGAGGTCAGGAAAGGCAAGGACCAGACCTGACTTCATAGGTGCAGCATGTTAGCCTTTATCATAGTTTCAGGAATTGGGTGTGTTAAGAAAATAGTATGGACCCAGGAAGACATCCTCGAAGGAGCTCAGTGGACCTGAATCCTGAAGTTAGGAAGGCAAGCAGATTTAACATCATGGCATTTAGAGTCAAGATAACATAGCTCAAACCTGAGATGTTAAGTATATTCTTGAGCTTATCTATAAAACATGCCATAATTGAACACTTCATTTAGGATTTGAATTTGTTATTTCCTTAGAAGTCCAGATCTGTAATTTACTAGCTATATATGACCAACTGTTTCAGGCAGAGTAGTTATTAAAGCTAGGAAACTGCAAGTCTTTTCTAAAGCAAAAGGAGGGGAAAGTTAGAAAAGCGGCTGAAGAAGTGAATCTCAGGTGAAGAAATTGAAGGTCTGAACTTAAATCCAGTCAACAACAACAAAAATGCCTAAAATATACTAGGCACTGTCCTAAGTGTAGGGGATACATCGTGAAAAAGAGCCAAAAATGCCTGCCCAAAGAGTACAATACAGATTTGGGTGTAAAGAAAAGGCGTCTCTATTCTCACTTGGGGAGAAAGTCAAATGGTATTTCAACATGAAGGCGTTTAGAAACTATCAGAAATGGGGTTCCACTCCAGCCTTTAAATCCTCTTAAGCTGTTTTCATCTTTAAACTGTTAACCCTTAATGCCTCACAGGCAAAAAAAACTGGGTTAAAATCAAGTGAAATATGTCAAGTGCTTTGAAAAACCGGACGTATACAAGGTGATATTGAGTCTTGGAGCAGTCGTGAGCTGAAAGGAAGACGTGTTGTCAACCCAACAAACTTTATTTGGTCAGAGGTTTGAAATCCTCAGTCCCAGATAAACCTTCATTAAGTAGTTCAAGATCAAAAACAGGAGATGTCAGGAATGTCACACTCCTGGCAGGAAATACCGGTGTGGAGTGACCCTCTTGTCTGCAAGAGTCTCCAAGTTTCTTACTAACAGACATTTAAACCGGCTAAGAGCTTCAAGCCGAACCTTTCCGCGCTGCAAGCATCCTAAGGCGGGAAGCCGCGGAGACCCCATCCGCATGCCCCGCTCCACCCCCGATCTTCTGGGGACCGCTCCGGCCCGGGGGACCACCGCACGCACCTGCGGGACGCGAACCTCCAGCACGGCCCCCTCTGTCCCCAAGCCTGGCTCCTCCAAGAACCGAAAGCGCTGGGCCGGGACCACGTGTCCTCGGAGGCCACGCGCGCCCAGAAGGGAGGCGGTGGCCCCCGGGAGCAGCGAAGGGTGCCGGGCTGCCAGGCTGCTCGGGCCGGCTAGGGCCGCCTCCCGGCCGCCGCGTAGCCGTCCGCAGGCCCGGTCGGGTCACTACAACGCGACGACAACGAAGGCGAACAGCAGGAAGCGAGCGCGCCGCAACACCGGCAAACGAAACACACAACGTGCGGCCCAGATGGTGCGTCGCCGGAAGCAGGCCGCGGCGAGGAGCGCGCCGCCGGAAATGACGCTACGGAAGCGGGAGAGGCGGGGCCGCCGACCTTCCCAACATGGCGGAGGGCCGGTGCGGGTGAGGGCGGGCCCTGGAGGCGCCGAGGCCAATGGCTCGCCGCGAGAGGCCTGGGGGCGGGGAAGGCGGCAGCCGCTGGCCTAACCCGAGTCTCGGGAGGTGGTTGGGGGCTGAATTTTCTGGAAGGCGACTTTAAAGGCGCCGGGCCTGGGTTAAGGGCGTTGGGTGCCGCCGCCGGGGCCGGGCAGGGGGCGCGTTGGTGGCAGGAAGCAAGCTCCGCCGAGGTCGTCGCGCAACCAGCTGGTGACCCTGCAGAATGAACCACAAGAGCAAGAAAAGGATCCGCGAGGCCAAGCGGAGCGCGCGGCCCGAGCTGAAGGACTCGCTGGACTGGACCCGCCACAACTACTACGAGAGCTTCTCGCTGACCCCCGCGGCCGTGGCGGTGAGCGGGCGGGGCGCGGGCCGCGAGGGGCGTCGCCGGGCGGCTGCGCACGCCCGAGCCCGGCGCCCCGGAGTGGCGGCGGGCGTCTCCGCACGCCCCGGATTTGGGGCAGCCATCCATCCATCGCCAGCGGATTCCAGGGCGGACCCCTCCCGCGTCCAGGGAAGCCCTGTCTCCCGCCTTGGGCGCCCGCCCTCCGCGAGAAGGCCTGGCGCCCCTGGACCCCTCTGGGCGGCCGGGAGCCGGCTGTCACGGCCCACGTGTGGGAACTGCAGCGCGCCCGTTCCCTGGCGGGTGGCGCTGGGTGCGGCGCCCCCGCACGCAGGCTGGTCCTTTTCCCCTTAGAGAAGCCGGAGCTGGAGTCTGGCTCTGCCCTTGCAAATTGGCCGTGGGGGATACCTTATCTGTCGCCAGGTGGGGATTTTGTTTGTTTTTTAACCTGAATGGGTCTTTCTGATTCCTTCAGGATAACGTGGAGAGGGCAGACGCCTTACAGCTGTCCGTGGAAGACTTTGTGGAACGATATGAAAGACCTTACAAGCCCGTGGTTCTGTTAAATGCCCAAGAGGGCTGGTCTGCGCAGGAGAAATGGACTCTGGAGCGCCTGAAAAGGAAGTACCGGAACCAGAAGTTCAAGTGTGGGGAGGATAACGACGGCTACTCAGTGAAGATGAAGATGAAGTACTACATCGAGTACATGGAGAGTACTCGCGACGACAGCCCCCTTTACATCTTTGACAGCAGCTACGGAGAACATCCCAAAAGAAGGAAACTTTTGGAAGATTACAAAGTGCCCAAGTTTTTCACTGATGACCTTTTCCAGTATGCAGGGGAGAAGCGCAGGCCCCCTTACAGGTAAAGTACCTGGTGGGGAAGCGATTACAACCTTCCCTGCAGCAGCATGTGTCTTTCAAGCTCAGTCAGCTAATGTTTTTCCGGAACAGTTTTCCAGTTCTCCCTTAGCTGCACGTGGAACTCACTGCAGGGGCTGCCACCAGAGGCTCAGAGTCTGTTGATCTGGGGGGCAGCCCTGGGCATCAGGATTTCTGAACGCTTCCCGGGCGATTCCAACAAGCAATCAGGGTTGAACTGCTGATCTAGAAGAGAAGGCTGGTGTGGGCCAGCAGTAAGCCACATCAGTGATTCCTCCCATTTCTGGAAATCTCTTCCTCTCTGAAATAGAAAGAACTACTTTCAGACTCTGTGTGGGAGGGAGAACAGTTAAATTAGCCTTCACATCTCAGATCTTTCCATCCTTCAGGTGGTTTGTGATGGGACCCCCACGTTCTGGAACTGGAATTCACATCGACCCACTGGGAACCAGTGCCTGGAATGCCTTAGTTCAGGGCCACAAGCGCTGGTGCCTGTTCCCAACCAGCACACCCAGGGAGCTGATCAAGGTGACCCGAGAAGAAGGCGGGAACCAGCAGGACGAAGCTATTACCTGGTTTAATGTCATTCACCCCCGCACACAGCTTCCCACCTGGCCACCTGAGTTCAAACCCCTGGAAATCTTACAAAAACCAGGAGAGACTGTCTTTGTACCAGGTATAGATGAACTGGAGGGAAGTACGTTCTTCTCTCTCATAGTTTGTCGTTGGGAGCAGAACTGCGTAGAGAGAGCGCGTCAAAGCGCTGTCTGCTTGCCGGCGCCCGCCTCTGACAGTGCGATGCCGCTGCGCGCTTAGGAGGCTGCCCACGTTTTTTAAAACCTAACTTTAAAATGACTTTCAATAAACTTTTGTGTATACATAAAGCATCTCCTTACTGTCGCCCCGGGAGCTCCCTGGGGTCTCTGACACAGTGACTCACTGGCAGGGTTGGGTCAGGAAACCCACCCCTGGAAACACACTTTGGGTCATTCGTGTTGGGAGCAGGGGTTCTGGAGCTGGGCTGGTGTCCTCGTAGAAACTGAAGGACTTGCTGCCTTTACAGATTTAGTCACAGCTGTGGGTTAATGACGGGTCTGCGAACTTTCTAGGAAGAGCAGAGAGTATAAACACAATGTGCTGTGGGCCAGACTGCACTCCCAGCTGCCCACTGCTGTCCATTTGAGGGAAAGCGGCCACAGACCACCCAGAGAATGAGCCCATGACACTCACAGAAACAGGGCTGCTGGTTCCTGCATCAGGAGGAGCGGTTCCCGCTGACCCCTTGCTCCTCGGGCGCTCTGAAGTGTGTGCGACGTGGTGGTGTGTGTAGACCGGATCCGGTTTGACTGTGTCTTTGTTGGATTTCAGGAGGCTGGTGGCACGTCGTCCTCAACCTTGATACCACCATTGCCATCACCCAGAATTTCGCCAGCAGCACCAACTTCCCTGTGGTGTGGCACAAGACGGTAAGAGGGAGACCAAAGTTATCGAGGAAATGGTATAGGTGAGACACATTCTTTTTCTCATTCTGCCTTGGTTCCAATTTCTACCTGGCGAGACAGGGACGGCATCCGCCCCTGCGGTGGTGTCTGCCGACTGGCAGGCCTGGAAACATGGGCTGCAGACCCCCCCAGGCAGCAGAGAGGGTCTGAGGTCAGGACCAGTGCTCAGGCTCGCCACATCGAGGCAGCAGGGTGACACCCTGCATGTGTGGTCACAGTCAGTCAAAACATGGTCGGAATTGGGATCGTTTCTCGTTTTTGGTTTTTCGGTTTTTGGAGTTTCGTTACTGATTTTCCCCCAAAGCTAGCAGCGGCAAGAAGCCGTTTTGTTTGGGTTTTCTTTTGGCGGTTTCTTTTTCATACCCAGAAGTCACTCCCATTTGAACGTATTACCTTCAGTTCTTGTGAGCGAGGCGACGGCCCTGGAGACTTAGCGCCTCTGTTTATCCACAGAACAGAGACAGCACGGGCAGCGGCAGTGCAAGCCACCCCCAGCCACCCCGTGCCACTGTACCCCAACCCTGACCTGGAGGGACCAGCTCTCGGGGTAAGAGGGGTTCTGGCTTGTTCCGTGCTCAGCCTCCCTGCTGAGAGGGCCAGCAAGGGTGGTGGCGTTCTCCCCAGACGCGGGCAGCAGGCCCACTGCTTGGTCCCGGAGGCCGCTGCGTGCTGTGATGCCGCTCCAGGGTCCTTCCCAGACAGCGGCCCTCTGGTCCTCTTACCGGGGACACTAGACAAGGCCCCTGAGGGGAGGGCTGCCGTCGCCAAAAGTATAGTTCAGGTCTACCTGCTGAGCCAGCGGACCCGCTGCTGCTTGACATTTCTCCTTTCTGACCAGCCTGACTGTCTCTGCTGGCACACGCGGAACTGAACCAAACCCGGCTGTGGTCATTCAGTGCTGTGCTGTGGAAAGGGAGGTTAAACTCAGCTAGGCAGGTGAGGGACTCTTCTCCCAAGGGCAAAACCAAGACACACTCAGAAACCTGGGCTTGCGTGCGGGCGGCCTGTCGGCCCGCCGGCACTGGGCAGTCGGGCGTACAGCTCGCTCTCCTTCTAGAACTGCCTGAGCAGCACACGGGGCCTCGGCTCCTGGCCTGCGGATCCGTGCATCCCTGCCACACTGCAGGGCCCAGTCAGTCCTGGCACGCGGTGCTCCTCGGTGTCTCAGAGAGGAGGCCTCAGCTTTGAGTCTGGTGTGTTGTGTGGGGGTGTCACTGGCTGTCCCAGCACTGAGCACGACGTGTCTTGTCTCTCAGGATCCTAAAGCAAGAACACCCTGACCTGGCGGTCCTGGCCGACTCTGTTGACCTTCAGGAATCCACGGGGATCGCCTCGGACAGCTCCAGCGACTCCTCCAGCTCCTCCAGCTCCAGCTCGTCCGACTCTGACTCCGAGGTGAGGCCCTGCCACCCACCCAGGCCTCCAGGGCATGTCCCCCGAGAGCCAGGTGACTGCCCTGCTGCCCAGGGGAGAAGGCTCTGAGCGTTTGTCTCTCCCTGAGGGCAGCAGGTACCCATTTCCTGCTGGGTGGTCGCATGCACACGTGTCCCAGGATCGCACGATGCCCACACTGCATGTTGGGGCCCAAACGCGGAGCATGCTGACCCAGCCCACACTGAGCGTTTTCCCTTAGGGGGCCAGCCTTCGTAGGCCTGGGTGCTCAGCTAGCCCCCCGGGACTGCTGAAAGCCACACCGGCCCCGATACCATGGCCTGTTCCCTTAGATGCAGTTCTGTCTCCTGGGCACGACCTTCTTTGGGGGTTTCAAACCAGTAACCTTCCACCAAGGACACTGGTGTCCTTGCATCTGAGCTGGATCTCGGACTGTGTGCAGGCAGCAGTGACAGCACGATGCTGCCTCCCGAGGTCTGGTCCTCAGCGAGCGCGGCACTGGCGTCATCTTGACTCTGTTCTCCCGCCCGTGTCCAGTGTGAGTCTGGATCCGAAGGAGACGGGACAGCACACCGCAGGAAGAAGCGGAGGACGTGCGGCGCGGCGGGGAGCGGAGACACCACCTCCCAGGACGACTGCGCGAGCAAAGAGCGCAGCTCCTCCAGGTGACCACGCGCTGTCGTCTGCGCGAGGACAAGCCGGCTGCGGGCCCGGGCGGGCAGCCTGTGGTCCTGACCGAGGGAGGGCCAGGCAAGGCCGCAGGATGAGGGCGCTCTTGGAGTACGAGTCACTTGACTTAGCTTTTGCACCAGGAGCTTTTTTCTCTGCTTCCCGAGCAGATTAACTTGGCTGGTTTTACGCGTAAAGTCGAGAATTTATGTGGATGGTGCCAAGGAAACCCTTTGTGTTATTTAATAAAAATTAAATTCATTTTATATCTCGGTCATCTTCTTCCTTTGAGATTTTCAGGACCTCTTCTGGTCACGGTCTTGGGGTAAGCAGTGGCACCCCCGTGGGGACGCTGCAGTCGTGCAGGGCCCCTGGGTGGCGGTGCTCCGGGCCCTGCTGTCCTGTCCCCTGTGCCTTTTTGCACTGCGCAGGGCCAGCCACTAGGCGGCAGCAGAGCGCGCAGGTTTTTTAAATCTCAATCATATTTCCAGTTTTGTGGGTTTTCTTTTTTTGAGGCCAAGTTGGATCTAAATAAGCTACAACTGAAAACAAGCTCACAGAGGCCATTTTCCAGCAACTGCCCTGGTGCCGGGCCATACGGGCCCACGGTGGCTCCACTGCCAAGCCCAGGAGAGCCTCCCCAGTGCATTCAGGCGTCTGTCTCTGGGGTAGCTCTGAGCGGGGAGGTTTCAGGAGGACGGTAAACTGCTGTCCACTGAGGTGTGTGGCGTCTGAGACCCCAGGTTGCTGCAGGGCATGCCCGCTAGGGGCGGTGTCTCTGAGCAGCCGTGTGTCTTCTTAAATGTGAGCCCTTGGGACCCACATCTCTCCTCTGGGCTGACTGGGGTCCCAGGGGAGGTGCAGGTGTCTTATGCGAGTGACTGTGAATGTGCACATCTCAGCCCTGCTTGTCCTTTTCTCAGCTGTGGGTTTCCCCTCCTGCTTTTAAGTAGCTTCTGTTACCAAGGACTGTCTGCCCTCAGTGTCTAACGTTGTATGTGGAATCAAGCCTTCAGATAATGCTCTGCTGTTTCAACATGGGGGTCCTGGGTGGCGCTTTTAACCTTTCCTTCCAGCCGTGACCCCACTGTGTGTGGTGTGCCGGTGACAGGCAGCTATGCTTTCCTGGCAGGATTGGGGACCCTTGTGGAGAGCGGGCTCGCCCCTGAGACATAGAGGCTCCCTGAGTGGCTCCCGAGTAGGGTTGGCCACCTCCCGTGTGCACGTCGTCTGCGCCTGCCTTCTCATTTGTTGGTGACCCTTCTCTGGTCCACGCGTCTATCTCCATCAAACACTGTTTTCTGTTCCCTAAGGCTAGATGGTCAAGAAGTAAAGAACGTGGGTGAGCGCAGCGCCTCGTGAAGGCCCACACGACGTGGCCTCCCGACACCGAGCCACCCCTGCATCGGTCTGGTGCATCAGTCACCTCTCTGGTGTGGGAAGGGCTTCCTCTGTCCACAGAGCACCTGGGGACGCACAGGCACTCAGAATGGAGGGCGGACGGTGATTTGTTGTGGCCACTGACCTGTAAGGAGCTGCATGTCACCAGCCTGTGTGTCCTGCACACCCCACGAGTGCTGTCATGTGACTCCACCGTTTCCCCATGCGAGGCAGTTCAGTCCCAGGGTGCTCCTCAGGCTGTCTTCCGGAGGAAGCATGACATGTCAGGGTTTTTGTTTCCAAGCAGTGGCAGGAGGACCGGTGCACTGTGACAGAGAACTTGTTATAAACGGGGCTCTGTTGTCACAGGCGAGCCCCCTTCCCATCACATGATCCCTGAGTAAGAAGCTCCCATCTGAAAGACTTCCTGAAGTACGCCCCATGGTGACCTGCAGACACGGGGTGGCCGTTACCTGCAGGCAGGAAATCCAGAGACATCTCTCTGGGCCTGCCCGTCCATTGAGGCTTTGCAGGCTCTGCTCTGAATACTTGGGGATTCCGCAGCAGGCTCCATTACTTGCCCTCTGGATTTGCCTACTTGCCTTACTCTGTCCCCAGTTCAACGAAATTTGGATCACATGAAGGGGCTGTGGTGGCCATGCCCAGGGAAAGCTGTGCGGCGGGGGCATTAACAGCCAGCGGGAGAAAGGGTCCACTGTGGGGCCCAGGGTGGCCAAGGCCTGTGTGTGGATGCACTGGAAATGCAGGGCGTTGCCTCCAGAACCACCAAGAAATGTTTAGAGTAGGGAACGTAGGTCTGTGCCACGTGTTAAATTTTCAACAGACTGGTCGCCATTTCCTGACACTGGGTTGGTCCTGTGGCTGGTCCCTATTTTATCTGAGTCCAGTGTTCTGCATCCAAAGACGTGAACCCGAATGTGCAGCCATGGGAGGGAAAACTGCCCCCTTCCTCCCGAGCTCCCCCTGCAGGCCCGGGGTCAGGCAGCTCCCAGGATGTTTGGCTGTGAGCAGTCCCCCTGAAGGTAGGATCCCTTTGTACCGACACCTGGGACGTATTCTTCAGAAAACTTTCTTCTTTCAGCTTTCCTAGTAGGCTTTCCCACTCGCCTTCCTTTCACATTCATCCGGCTGTGCCTCTGAACTTCAGTGTAAGCAAGCACAAAAGAAATCAAAAGCTTGTCTGCCACCAGGGGGGACACATTTGCCGGTGGGGTGGGGGCCGGGGTAGAGCGGGGTTTGAATTTGAGAGAGTGGCTGTCCACTCTTCCCCGGAGGACAGAGGTGGCGCCCGTTCGACAGACAGTATCCAGAAAGAAGAGGCCCGGCCGCAGTCACCTCCTGAAACTGCCTGGGTGGTCTAGACCACCCCTGGCCAGCCAGGCAGTCACAGAACAGAGCGGGGACAAGGTGGCATGGAGGCGTGGTTGGGGCCCGGGAGGAAGTGGACACCGGGCCGTCTGTTGTGAAGCCGGCCCTCCGCCCAGTGGGCATGAGCTGCTCCCTTGTGTGGTGGCAACAGTAGAAAGAAGGGTCCAGCATGGCACTCGGGGTGACTAGGTGATCTGAGGACTATTCTTAACAGATCAGGTTATTTAGGGGTTATGCTCCAAGGCAGTCAGTGAGCCGGGCCTGGAAGAAGGGGTCTAGGATCGTAACCACTGATGGGAGGAGCCATGGACGAGACGGAGGAACCCAGCACAGGGGGACCCTGGGTCTTTGGGAGCGAGGGAGGCCCCAGAGGTGTTCCCACCCACCCCAGGCCTGCACCGGCCTCGGGTCACTCACTGTGGTATTTAGGGCGGCATCTTTGAGGAGCAAGCCACCTAAAGCAAGCGCATTGTTCCCATTTTGCTCACAA
Source organism: Solenodon paradoxus (assembly GCA_004363575.1). Lineage (NCBI taxonomy): Eukaryota > Metazoa > Chordata > Mammalia > Eulipotyphla > Solenodontidae > Solenodon > Solenodon paradoxus. Next base: position 178,041 of record RJWH01002126.1, read on the forward strand.
AGGCTCATTAACCAGTCAACAAATGTTCGCAACCAGGCCCTGTTGTAGGCGCAGAGGCAGCAGTGACAAGCCCAGTGCCCGCCCTCGAGGACCTGGGTGGGCAGTGAGTGTGCGGTTCGGGGCAGCTGGTCAGGGAAGGCGGACTGGTCCAGGTGAGGTCTTCATAACAGCACGCTGAACACGACTGCTGCCTTCATAACAGTCCGGGGCCGCTTTTTTTCTTGTTTTTAATTTTTTTATTGTAGTAACCACACATTAGAATAATTTCCCATGAGTTGGTTCCCCATTTCTTAGATAGATTTCCACACACCCTGCCCTCTACCACGTCACCAAGTGTTCTTCCCAACTGCAGAACTTCTTTGTAAGTGAGCGAAAGACATTTAATCGAAGGATCCAGAAAGTTGCTAGATAGATGCTTTACCAGCTTTCGGAGCTCGACTTTGATCTGCTGTAGGTTCCAGACTGTTGCGGAGCGTGTTTCAAAAGTGCAGCCGGGAGGTAGAGACACGCAGCCCACGGCCAGCTCTCGGCCCTGTGTGGAGTGGGTCCTGTCTCCACGCTCGGTGCAGGCCCCTCTGGGGTCTGCTTGCTCCACCTCCCTGGCTTCTGTCAAGAGTGACACTGATACTACATTGTCGACAGTGACCTAGATGAACAGTGTGCCCTCGGGTGGTGGTGCTCAGCCTTTCTTTGTTCAGAAACTTGAACCCCAGTTCCCACCGAATGTCCTAGAACTAGCCCTGGTCCGGCAGGCCCCTGGCTCCGAGGTGACAGGCAGACCCCAGGAGTGCTGGGACTGTCCAGGAGTATCATGCCTCCCGTGGCGATTAGATAGACACCGAACAGCCTGCTGCTTCCTTCTCACCACAGAATGCCTGTGACTGCCATTTCGTTGATATTCTTAACTCTCACTTGGATGAAACTTGTTGACCATTTTAAATAAAGCAACTTGATTTGGAGTTGGGTTTTTGCAGTTTTTTTCTTTTCATTCTTTCTCTAAAAGTCAGTATCATGACTGTGTCTGCACAATGGGGCCCTCTTTAAAATACACTTTAGGCACACCCTGGTAGAGTAGCGGTTTGGGCAGCGCCTTTGGCGGGCAGTTTAAGTTCATCCCTAGGACCCTGGTTCGTGGTGGTAGTGGCGGGTGGGGACAACCAAGATAAACAACTAAATTAAAAAGTGCTTCTTCCTCTTCTCTGCCTGCCTACTTACCTTCACTCCTGCCTGCACTTTTTAAGAAATGATATATATATAAAATTATATATATATATATATGCATGTATGCAAGGGTATGTACGTACATACACAAACACACTTAAAACTAATGGGGACAAGGGACAAAAATAAAACCAAACACTGGCTGAAAGTCTCATGGTGGACAATAAACTCCTTTCACTTGTCACACATGGGGCACTGTTCATCAGCCTCCCCCGAAACTCCTCACATGTCCCCTTAATAGGGTGCTCTGCAGCAGGATGGAGCCACCAGGAAGCTGGAGCCTGCCGGCACCTTCCAGTTAGAAAGACGCTTCTTGGCTGACATCAGACAGCCCCCCAGGCACTGCAAGTTTCCCTAAAGTATTAAATGCTTCCTCAGAAAAACTCGGGACCCTCGTTTTTCAGTATTAGGCCTCATGTTTGGCCTGGAACCTGACAAATGTTGCCCACTCTGGTTGGGAGTGGCTGAGAAGTAACGTTTTGCGTTACAGCATGAAGTGTTCAGCAACAGCCTGGAAGAGTCTACACTTCCTTTCCCGGATTCAAGCCTCCCACCCCCACCCTCCAGAGCTATGCACCGCGGGAGGAAGCCTGAGTGGAGCTGAGACCCAGAGCCCCGCCTTTGAGGGGCAGCCCGACCCGCAGGGCCACTACCCGGCCAGGCGCTAGAAATGGGCTGTGAAGCTGTATGAAGAGGACCCTACGAATGAAGGCAGCTGTTGGGACTGAAAGGCAGCGGGTTATTTGGTTGTCACCGAACAGAAAGTCAGTGCCACTTCCCGGCTCTCCTCGCCCCGCAGTCCCAGACCACCACTTTCGATCTCCCATATGCTCTAAGATAACCGTCCCGGCTAAGTGGTGTCGGAAAATGACCGGCGTAGTGCGTATTTGACGTTAATTTTCAACAGAGTTTGACCTCCTGGCGTCAGGCCTGCAGGGGGCTCCCGGCTCCCCCAGCGTCTGAGACCCCACCCACCCCGGGTCCGAGGAGACGGGGCGGGGCGAGAGAGGCTCCTCCCCGGGGCGTGGATGGAGGGCGGGGCGGATCCAGGCTCCTCCCCGGGGCGGGGCGGGGCTCCCTCGCCTCCCTCGGGGTCCCCGCGGGCCGGCACTTGGGCGGCCGGCGCGATGGAGGCGGCCGCCGAGCTGCTGGCGGCGCTGCCCGCCCTGGCCACTGCGCTGGCGCTGCTGCTCGCCTGGCTGCTGGTGCGGCGCGGAGCGGCTGCGAGCCCGGGCCCCGCCGGCGCTACCGCGGAGCCTGCGCCCCCGGCTTCGGCCGGCGGAGCCCCCGCGCCGCCCGGCCCCTGCCCCCCCGAGCCGGCGGCCGCGCCCGAGGCGCCCCGGGAGCCTGCGCGGCCGGCGGAGGCGGAGGAGCCGGCCACCGAGGCGAGGCAGGTACGGACCCGGCCCTACCGCGGCGCCCTCCCACCCCGCCCGGCTCCCTCGGCGGCCCCTGCCGCCCGCCCGCCGGCCCGCCCGCCCGCAGAGGGGACCCGCCCCAGCGCCAGGCCCGGCCGCCGCCGAGGGAAGGCCGGGGCCCTCCGGCCCGCCCCCTCCGCGAAAGTGGCGCGCGTGGCCGTCGACTTGTGCTTGTCTGCCTGCTTGCTGGCCACCCTCGCCCCTCGCCCACCCCTCACCCACCCCTCACCCCGGCCGCGGGGCCCGACCCACGTGCCCGCAGCTTATGCCAGGGCCTGGACTGAGTTGTCGGAAGTGGACATATGTACATATATTCAAAGGGGAGAAAGGAAAACTGCCCTTTCTGTTCAGGACGGTGTGAAGTCCAGAGTCCAGGGTCAAAGACGTCCCTGCGAAGCCCCTGGGACTGGACTGCCAGAAAAGGCTGCACAGGTGCCGTCCTTCTATTGTCATTGTGACTCTCCTTTCACGCTGGGGCTGCACATCACCTGGCCTGGCTGGACCAAGAAACCAGGAAGCCTTGCGGCTCAGCTGACACTCAGCCCTCCAAGCCCCCACCCTGGGGACCCGCGGCTCTGACCTGATCTCAGTCTGCTCCAGGGTTCCCCGAGAGGTGTCCACTGACCTGGGACTCATCCCGGACATGTTCCTTTAGACTAGATACCTCCTGGGCAGGCATGAAGCCACATCCCTCAACTCCGGCACCCCTGGCCAGCCCGGGTCACCCCTGGCCACCCCCAAGGGTCCAGTCCCATCAGAGTGCCCCTCTGTAGTCTTGAGCCCCTTCTCTTGGAAGGGAGGCAGACGGGATATATAGAAGCACGTTGTCAGCGTGTGGACAGTGTCCTCGCTGTCTCTTGCTGGACACAATGGATGACACTGGAGAGAACCTTGGTGGGCGGGAGGCAGTGAACTGGGAGATGCTGTCTCTGTGCCAGGCCCCTCTGAGCAGGACAGGTGGCTGCCTAATTGTGTCACTGGAGTGGGCTCTAACCAGTCTGGGCAGGCCTGTGGTCAACATCCTGGGAGGACAGGTACTTCTGGGGACTGTGTCCCTGTCCTTGCTGGCAGGCAGTTGTTCCTGATGTGGGGTTCCTGCCTGCACCCCTCTGGGAAGCAGGGAGGGGTGTGCTAGCCTTGGGCTGCCACCTGCTCACAGCCCTGCTGCAGCCGGGACACCGGTGTCCTTTGTCACCCATGCCAGGTTCAGACAGAAGTCGAGAATGCCCTTCGTGGCTCAGTCATCTTGAACCTGGGGGTTACAGCGCTTCTGAAAGGGCTTTAGGGCAGTACGGCCTCTCCTGCGATGGGTGAGCGCACAGTTTGCGTCCGGCTATGAGAACATGCATTCTGTGTGTCCTGAGGGCTGGGCACTGGGGTCACTGGCGAGACATGTGCACACCCCGCAGCACCCCCACGGAGCAGTGGGTGTAAGCGCCCTCCCTTGGTGCTCCTGCCCCTGTCTCTGGTGTTGAAGTCTCCCCAAGTCCTGCTTACAAAAGTAAGTCTGCTGTGAACCGGACCTGGAGTCAGGTACCGGGGAAGGGGGCACAAATGCCCCCAACTCGCCGCCTTCCCAGTGGTGGGGTTACCCCAGGAAGAAGCTGCCAGGACACTTATCTGGACATGGACTTGGGCAAAAGAGCATGTCCCATGATTTCTTAGCTTATACTGCTCAAGCTCGGAGAGCTGGCAGGAAGGACCCCTGGGAAAAATAACTCAGGTAGGGGTTTGGGGAAGCAGCCAGGAGCCTGGAGCCCTAGATGCTGAGTGAAGGGGGGCAGTGGGGAGGGCGCCAGCTGCCGTGAGCGGGAAGTCCCAGCCCCCCAGAGGGTGCTTAACTCACCGCTCCCTCCCACTGCTTTCCATTAACCCATCTAATCCACGGGCTTCAAGCTGCTGCCTCACAGAGCTGATTATTGAGAAGGGCTCAGGACACAGCTGCAGCTGCCAGGCGCAGGGAGCTGGAGGGCCACGTCGCCGGATGGGCGCACCATAGGCTGAGACACTGAGCAGCCACTGAAGAAGTGGGGCGGGGCCGGGGGGGTGCTGCCAGGCCCAGGCAGGGAGGCCCAGCCTCTTTCCATTTCTCTCTGAGGGATGCCTTGGGGTGGGCAGTGGAGGAGGCTGGCAGGCGTGCCCCACCTGCACAAAGACCCATGAGCCCACACAGCAGTAAGAACAAGATCTGGCCGCCTTCGAGGCTAGGAATTGGCGTGCGCTGGGGTTAGGGAGGCTGGGCCTCTCATCTGATAGAGGTGGGATCCCTCGAAGCATTATCATAGGATCCCAAAAGTGGTCCTGGGCAAAGGGTCAAGGCTCACTCGGATTGTACTAGAGACATCTGCGTTAGTGCCAGCACTCAAGACATCTGGGTGCTGGGTCCCAGCCCTGCTCAGAAGTGAATAGGCTGTGCCGACTCATGCAAGACCGCAGAGGGAGCCTCTTTTCGATGGAAGGGAACTAGAGTCAGGACACAAAGGACGGGGTCATGGATTCTGGATCAGGTGGGGGAGCCCTGTAGAGAACACAGGTGGGAAATAATTAGGACTCTTTCCAGTGAACGGTTTATTAGGTAATTTTATTGTATCGGTTCATCTTTGGTACAGGATACTAGTGTTGACATGTAGAAAAAGTCCTTGTTCCTAGGAAGCGGCACGCTGAGACGTTGGGGATGACATGTCAGGAATCAAACAGCTACACCCGGGCGGGTGTGCACAGACAGAGCACAAAGAAGGCAAAGTCGGTGCCTCTAGGTGGAGAGGGTATGAGTATGCATCATATTTGTCTTCCAACTTTTTTGTAGCTTTGGAATTTTTCAAAATACAATTTTGGAAAAAACCCATTGGAAGTTTCTCAGGAGAGGGCTGGGTCATTTGGACTCTGCTGTCTGTCTGTCCTCTCCATGCAGCTGGGCCCCAATTTGCCTCTCAAGTTGCCCTGCCAGTAGATTTGTCCTCTGCCCCCTGACTTCACCTGTCACCATAGGTGTGCCCTGGAGAAGGCACAGAGTCCCAGCCTTCCCAGCAGAGTCCGGAAATAAGGGGGGGTCTTCTCCTTACCACCTGTCCTCACTTCGTGATGGCAATGTGGCCCTTTTAAAGCAGGAGAGCCAGGTAATGGGGGCCCAGCTGATATTTGGCAGATGTTCCTGTCCCTTAGTTAACTTGGGCTGCTGTAACAAGGACCACAGGCTGGCTGGTTCACCCCACAGGCATTTATTCTCACAGTCAGAAATCTGGGCATCCATGCCTAAAGGAGTGGGCAAACTCAGTTCCTGGTGAGGGCTCCCTCCTCCCACTTACAGATGGCCACCTTCTTACTGCGTCCTTGCAGGGCTGCAAGATAGCACCCTGGTCTCTTTCTACAGGGACACTAATCACGTCACACCCCACCCTCATAACCTCATCTAACCCATAGGCCCCACCTCCGACTCTGGCATTGCGTCTTAGGCCTCAGCGTCTGGATTCTGGGGAACACCCACGCATATAACAGATCTGGGGGTTTGCGGCAGAGAAACTGGAGATCATCCATGATGTAGGACATTGGCTGAATGAACAAATCAATAGACATAGTAATGAAGAAAGCAGAGCACAAAATAATAATCATGTGTTAAGGGGATGATGAAGGCAAGAGGGAATTTTTTTATAAAATCGTTTTAACTCATAATTTCATTTTAATTGTTTTTCTATGAGAAAGAAATCCAGGGGCTTTCCTAATAGCTAAACTTTGTTCTTTCTGTCAAGCAGCCGTGGCACTACATAGAACATTTAGCTGTCAGAATGTTCTTAGTGGGAAGTAGTAAATTTATGTTTTTTTTAAAGGAAAGGTGCAGTAGGAATGAAGGTGAGCAGGCAGACAGGCAGAAAAAGAGAGGAGGAAAACGCATTTGTTTTTAGTTGTTCATCTTGACTGCCCTCTCACCCAGTCCCCAGCCCTGAGACATGAACCCTGAGCCTTGGGATGTATGTGGACTGTGCCAGCCAGAGGCTGCAGACTTAACCACTAAGCCACCAGCGCACACTAATTTTTTAAATTTATTTCTATTATGGTATTCTACACTTTAAAATAATTTCCCATGTATAGTTTCCCCATTTCTTAGGTATATTTCAACACACCCTGCCCTCCACCACTTCACGAAGTGTTCGTTCCCGCTGTCCAGTGGGCTCCGCCACCATGTGCCCCACCCGCCCCGTTCCCTTTTGGTCACCTCGGTTCTGTTGCAAATGTTCCAGTGTTGGTTACGTTTCATCTGTTCTTTGTTTTGTCTATTCACGTTCCTCCTATGAATGAGGTCATCTTGTATCTATCTTTCTTCTTTTGACTTGTTTCACTGAGCATCATCCCCTCTAGATCCCTCCATGTTGCTTCAAATGACAGGGCCTCATCTCCTCTAAGGGCTGCGCAGTGTTTCATTGTGTTTATGGACCACATCTTCTCTATCCATCACCTGATGCTGGGCTCTTAGGTAGTTTCCACAATAGTTAGCTGTTGTGAATAAGGCCACAGTAAACACAGGGATACATACATCTCTGTGGAGCGGGGTTTTAGCATCTTTTGGGTAGATGCCCAGAATTGGAATGACGGGATCATATGGGATTTTCATCTTCAATTTTTTGAGGAACCTCCACACTGTTCTCCGCAGGGATTGTACCAATGTGCACTTCCACCCACAGTGCAAAAGTGTCCCCTTTTCTCCACATCCTCACCAGCATATGTGTTGTTTCCAGACTCTTGGATACTAGCCAGTCTCTCAGGTGTAAAGTCATATCTCAATGTTGTTTTAATTTTATTTCCCTGATAGCCAGCGAGTAATAATTTCATGAGCCTGTTGGCCATCTGTATATCCTCTTAAGAAAAGTGTCTCCAGTTCCTCTCTCATTTTTTGGTTGGATTGCCTACTTATGTTGTCGAGTTTTATGAATTATTTGTACATTTTAGATATTAAGGTTTTGTCAGAAATATCTGATACAAATATCGTCTCCCAATTAGTAGGTTTCCTTTTGGTGATGTTTTCTTTTGTTGTGAAGAAACGCCTTAGTCTGATGTAGTCCCAGTTGTTTATTTTTCTTTTTGTTTCCCTTGATGGTGGAGTTGGGTCCCCAAAGGCTTCTCTACCACTGATGTCATGGAAAGTCTTCCCTATGTTGTCTTCAAAGACAACTTTATGTCTTTATGGTTTCTGTCTTATGTCCAAGACTCTAATTCATTCTGAGTTAATTTTTGTGAATGGTGTTGGAGAGTGGTTAGCTTTTTGCATGTGGCTGCCCAGTTTTCTCAACACCATTTGTTGAAGAGACTTTCCTTTTTTCCATCAAGTGCTTTTGGCTCCTTTGTTGTAGATTAACTGACTGTATGTGAGTGGGTCAGTTTCTGGTGATTCAGTTCTACTCCACTGATCTGTGCTTCTGTTATTATTCCAGTACCATACTGTTTTGATCACTATTGCTTTGTAATGTAGTTTGTAGTCTGGAAGTGTAATCCCTCCAGATTCATTCTTTTATCTAATGATTGCTTGGCTATCCGGGGTCTTTTGTTGTTCCATACAAATTTTAAGATTTTTTTCTATTTCCTGGAAATAATCCCATGGGATTTTAATGGGGATTGGATTTAACCTGTGTATTGCTTTGGGTAAGCTGGCCATTTTAATGATATTGATCCTTCCCAGCCATGAGCAGGGGATGTCTTTCCATTTCTTTGTGTCCTCCTCTGTTTTAAGAAGGACTTGTAGTTTTCATTGTATAGATCTTTTACTTCCTTTGTTAGGTATATGCCCGGGTATTTAATTCGTTTAACTTCTATTTTAAATGGTGTGATATTTGTGATTTCATTTTCTTCTAGCACGTTCTTTGTGTATAAAAATGCAACAGGTTTTTGTGCATTGATTTTGTAGCCTGCCACTTTACTGTGTTCATTGATGAGTTCTAGAATTTTTTTGATAGATTTTGGGATTTTTCAATATATTTAATAATGTCATCTGCAAATAATGAGAGTTTTACTTCCTCCTTTCCAATTTGAATTCCTTTTATTTCCTTTTCTTGCCTCATTGCTCTAAGTCCTCCAGTACAATGTTAGCAGTGATGAGAGTGGACAGCCTTGCTGGTTCCTGACCTAAGAGGAAATGCTTTCAATTTTTTGCCGTTGGCTGTGGGTTTTTCATACATGGCCTTTATTATCTTGAGGTATGAACCTTCTGTTCCCATTTTGTGGAGAGTTTTTATCATAAATGGGGTCCCATACATTTTTAAAAGAATGTGTCTGAACTATGGAGAGTGAGAAATAAAATGCTGAGCATGTTCACTAGATACAGAGCTCGAGCCATGCATGACTTCTTCTACAGCTCTGTTTTGTGGCCTGTGAAGGTGTGTGTTTGTTTAATAGTTTCAAGGAAGATGTCCTTACACTGCAAAGCCTCTGGCCAGCCTGACCTTTGGTTGAGACCACCCTGGCATGTCCTTCAGCAAGGGCCTCTGTGTGTGGCTGTGGTAGTAATAGTTTTCCTCCTGGCCAGATCCTTACTCAGTGAGAACTCAGTCTGAGCTCAGTCTCAGCATAAGAAAATGCCTCCAGGCCGTGGTGTCCTAGGAGGAGCAGTAACCCTGCCCCAGGCTCAGGGCGTGCTTGCCTTTATATCTGTGAAGTCTAAAACTGGCTTCTCTTCCTACAGCTGCAGCCTCCTCGGGAGATTTTTTAAACCAAACACCGCTCTCCTATTTTTTAAGAGCTAGGAAGGCAGGCAGGAATGAGGGATGGCAGACGGAAATGGTGAGAGAGGAGGAAGAAGCGTTTTCATACGTGTTCATTCTGGTTGTCCCTCCGCCACAGCCCCAGGTCTTGAACCCAGGTCCTTGGACTTTACGTGGACTACACCCCAGCCGACAGGGGGCGCCTCTCTTCTAGTCACCTTAAAATTGATCAAGGTCAGCAGTTTTCAGCCTTTTCCCCCAGCACTGTGGATTCATTTCTGCAACCGCCTTAGATCTGATTTTGTCAATCCCTCCGTTTTCTTTCCTGTGCGAGATCTTTTCTGTGTCTCCCAAACTAGAGGCCACATAAGGGGAAGGTCTACAGTGCAGGTTGCTGCCGGGTGTTTTTTTATGACGCTTTTGATGTCGGATAATCCTCCCTGCAGGAGCTGTGCCGAACGCCTACTCTGCTAGGACTGGCTCTGGTGCACTCAGGTCTCCGGGTGACAGGATGTGTTTCGGGTTTGTGAGCCTGCCCGCTGTTGGGATGGGGGGATCCAGGATGGTCCTTTGGTTTGGACCTCTGGACACACGGCCCTGCACACTGGGCCCTCGGTCCCAGCATTACCCTTCTTCTCTCCCACAGTCTGCGTCGCCAGTCCTGTCTCCCGAATGCAGGCCCTTCCCTCATCTTTCCGGCTCAGGCTCCAGTCCGGGGCCCATCCTCTCTAGCTTCTAACGGGGCTCCCTGCTTCATGGGTGCCCACCCGTGCCCCACCCACAGCAACCTCTCTTTCCAACAGAAGCCACACCTCAGAGGTTCCGGTGAACGCCCAGCCCACCCGTGGCTTCCTTTATGTGGGGAATAAGCTTAATTCCTACCCCAAGGCCCCCAAGGCCCTGCCTCCGTGCCCAGTGGGCCCCCCGGCCCCCTTGGCTGCAGCCTGGCCAGGCCTGCACCTGGCGTTTCTTCTCCCTGCCTGGCAGACCTTCCCAGCCTGGAGCTCACTCGGTCCCTCCTACTCGCTTTTCAGGTCTGTGTCCTTGACCGCTTAGAGGATGTAAAGTACCCCGAGTGCGCGTGCATACGCACATGCTCACGCACATGAACACCCACCATGCACACATGTGCGCACACACCACACGCACGCACATGCACACTCACACCACGTACACAGCACAATGCACACACCACACATGTGCACACATACACACCACATGCACGCACGTGCACACAGCACGCACACAGCACACACGCACACTCACACCACACACATGCCCACACGCACACACAGCACGCGCGCGCACCCCGTGCTCACTGGCCGTCTGCACAGCACACTGTGCAGTCTGTCATCTTTTATTTCGTGTGTGCTACCTGCCGCAGTGAGTGTGAGCTCGTGAGGGCCGGGCCCTCGCCCGCCGCGTGCGCCACCAGCCGCCCGCCCCACACAGCCGGGCGCCCCATGGCACCCGTGAGTTCTTCTTGAATGAATAAACTGCAGTGACAGCAGAAGAAAGGCAGGAAAGGCTGTCGGTTCCTGCCAAAAGGCAGGGGCGTTGGCTTGTGTGACCACCCTGGGCAGCAGGCAGCTGTCTTTTTCTGTCCTGCCCCCGGCATTCCGCTCCAGACCCCCCATTTCACGCCCCGGAGAGCCAGGCTGCTCCGGGACGGTGACTCCTGATGCCACGCTTTCCGAGTCCGCGTATCGGCACTTCCTCCAGCTTTTCTCAGCCAGAGTCGTGTCCGGTGGGAGCCACGCTGGCCGTGTGGTTTAGAGCACTGGAAACCCGCGTCCAGCAGGCAGAACTGCCCTGGCGGGACGCTTGTCCTGTGCCTCCCCCTCCTCTCTGGAGCTATCCCTACGCTCTGCCCATCCAGTAGTGTGAATACTGGCCTCAAGACCCTCCAGGTCAGGTCCTGTGACCTTGGAGGGCTGACCAGAAACAGAGCAGAGGGCCCGCGGGTGAAGGTGAAGCAGACCCTGTGGTTGGAAGGGCGGTCACAGTCCCGTTGCCCACCCCACACACCCCAGGGAGGCCGCAGAGCAGGGACTCACCTCCCTGGATCTGGAAGCAGGAGAATTCTGAAAGCTGGGGATTATTTGAACTGAATGTGATAACTGCTATTATGGGGCTTTGAACAGGAAAAGCGTCATAAAGTCAGCATTTGAAGGAGAGTGAGGTTATGGACATGGAGCTGTATGAAGGCAGAGTGATTGGCAGGGGGTGGGTTGGAAGAGGGAGCTGAGGGGGAGCAGGGGAGAGCTAAGGGGGGCAGGGGGAGCTGAAGGAGAGCTGAGGGGGAGGTGAGGGAGCAGGGGGCTTGAGAGACCGCGTGGAGAGGAAGCAGCAAGGACGCAGAGAAGTGAATGGAATCGGTTCTCCTAGGCTGTGATGACAAAGAGAATAAGGGCCAGTTTGGGAGGACAGGAAGATGTAAATTCCTCATCCCAGGGTCACGTGGAGGCAGGTGACCCAGTTGTCTGATGATGTGAGAGGAAAGAACCAGCCCTGACCCCTCACCCGTCGTCCGCCAGCCTGGGCTTGGGGACCTGGCGCCAGATGCTCTCTGCTGTCCACCGTCACTCCTCCCCTCTGAGGACAAAGATAAGCTGTGTGATTGCCTGATGGGTCCTTCTGGAAGAATGGTCAGGTCTCCTGTCTCCCGCCTGCAGAAGGAGCAGGAAGGTCTCCAGAGGTGGGGCTGTGGACTTGGTCCCGGCTGCAGAGTTGGGGGATTGGGGAGTCCTGAAGGCGTCCTGCTACCCCTGTGGCTGCCTGCTGCCATCCTGCAGCGTCTGCCATCCTGTGCCTCCGGCCCTTCCCCAGCAGAACTGGCTCTGTGCCCGCTGTGGGGTGTGCGTCCAGCTCCAGATCCAGTGGCTCCCAGACGCCCCCCGCAAGTCCCTGGGAACAGCATTGCTACCTGCCCACCCTCCACCTTGGACTCTGGGGTCCCTGAACAAGCAGGGGGTGTTGGGCAGGGACAGCTGAGCAGGGTGGGGGGCCGGAGAGACTGTGTGGAGAGGCCGTTAGGTTTCCCCTTTGCTTGTCCCTGTCCCAGCCACCCCTCCCCTGGAGGACAAAGCAGACTTAGAAAAGTGTCCCGGACCCCGGACTCTTAAAATGGGATCTCTGTCCAGTAATCTGATTTGGGGATCAGCAAGGATGGCACCAGCACCTCTCAGAGGGGGCCGCATGAGAACTCCCCATTTCAGACTCGGTTAACTGGCACGGCCTGTCCCTCTGCTAGGGCCACATGACACAACCCCGCCACAGACTGGGCAGCTTACTGCGCAAAAGTGGCTTTTCTCCAAACTGAGATCAAGGAGGGCAGGTGTGGTGTCCCAGCTCTGGCCTTCGGCCCCCAGCCTGGAGGGGTGGCGCCGAGGTGCGTGCGGAGAGGACCTGCACCCCGTCCTGCCCACACGCGTCCCTCCTCAGTGTCTGTGTCCAAAAGTCTTCCTAGAAGGACTCCAAACATAGGAGGTAAGCACACACCCTCCAGGCCTTGTTCTTCCAAGATTCCTTCTTTAAAACCCCCCTCTACAAAAATACAGTCATCGTCGGGGGCCTGGGGGTTGGGACCTCACACAGGGACGTGAGGAGGGCCTCAGTCAGCCCTGACAGCCTCCTGGCTGGTGGGCCGTGGACCCCGAGTGGCTGCAGCGCAGCTGGTGCTGTCCTGGCTGAGCTGTGTGGCACGTGTCCTGGCCTGGGGACCAAGCTCAGAAGAGACTCGGACACCCAGCTGCGGGCCAGTGCTGCCGTGGGCCCCTCCGCCCAGGCCCTTTGCGTCTCCCCTGGGCTTCGAGCCCCCTTCCCTGAGTTTGGGCGACCCACGTGCCTGCGACCATGCGTCCCCGTGTGGCACTCACGGTGGGTAAGGGGCTGCTAGGAAAGAGCCCCAGACCCGGCGTTCCTCCCAGCAGCTACAGTCCCAGCCCTGGAGTCGGGGGCTCCTGAAGCCTCCCCGGCCCAGCCCGCGGGGCCTGGAGGCACTGTGAGGTGCGCAGCGCAGGAGCCCGAGAGAGTGCAGCCCTCCCCCAGACCTCCGTCCAGAGTCGCATCTCAGGGCCTTTGTCCCAGCTCACTGGCCTGAAACGTCCCCTCACCGGTGAGTCAGCACTTTCTTCCTCCTGCACATACTCACTTCTCAGGGCTAAGTGGTATCGGCAGGGGTTTCCCTTAAAAATATATCTATGATAATAGTGGTAATGATGAACCCTCTCCATTATTACTAAAAGCCCCCAAAGTGACCCAGATGAAAGTGGGTCCTGGGTGCCTCCTGAACATCCGCCCCACCGCCCCCTGCACCCCGAAGCGGACACAGGCAGTCCCTCCCGAGAACAAAATGTCCTGGGCTTGCACAGTCTGCCCGTGCTGTGTGGTGGACAGGTGGGGTGTGAGGGGACAGTGGCAGTGGTCAAGACTGGCTGTCACTGACAGGGACTCAGGTCAGGTCACCTCGCACAGAAGCCGAGTTCAGGGGTCTCTCATCCAGGTGACCCTATGCAGCTCCAGGATCTTTGTCCCTAACCAGGACTTGGGCCGTGGGTCACATCTCGTGTGGGGGGGCCCATCGAGATGCCTGGGGTGGGGGATGGGGTCTGAATGCGCCAAGTGGCGGTGGGGCCCTCGAGGGGGTGTCTGAAAGAAGGGGTGCCTCTGCACAGAGAACACAGTGGTCATTCAGCAGTGGTTTCTGAACTTCATCAGATATCACAAGAAATTCCTGTAACTTGCTTGCCTGCCTGTGTGCAAGGTCACAAAATCGCACCAGACTTTCTTCAAAGTGAGCTCAGCCTCGAACATCCAGACCACACTGTTTGTCTTTAATTTCACTCTGGGGTACAGGGCTGCCCCCCTAGGTCTCAGTGCAGTCTTAAGCTTTGATAACTTAAGATGTGTAAATGCTACCAACCTACGAAACACATAGGTTGGATATTTGCTTATTTAAATTCTTTTTACACAGAGTGTCCTGACATTTGAATGTGAGGTTTTTCATTCTCATTCTTTGCATATGCCAGTCAAGAAGCCCCGGTGAGCTGCTGTCCATCCTCGAGATCACATCCAAACTGCCACATCAGGTTCTTGTTAGAGCGAAAGGGTGGGCTCCAAAGACAGCCCCCTCTGTCGCTGACCTGCTTTCAGGGTTTGCACCTCAGCCAGACCTGTGTGGTGCCGGCGGGTGGTGTCCTGTGAATGAAGGAAGAAACACCAGTATATTCAAATGCCAGTAACTCCACTTGCAATTCTGGTTCCTTTGTAGCATTTATGCTTCTTAAGTTATTAAAGCTTAAAACCCCACAAAGACTTTGGCTACACAATTTTCAAATGCTAGGAGCATCCTCTAACTTGTTTCCACGACCCACTAATGAGTCATGACCTGTTAAAAAAGCACCGAAGAGAGAAGTGCAGGATCCAAATGATACCAGCTTCTCCCCAGGAAGGTGTTGGCAGGTCACTGGGGACTGTGTCCCTTTGGGGTCACAGCTGCCCCAGCTCTTGACTGTCTTGGCCGTTGGCAATGGCCTGTGCACATGTGTTTCCCGCTGGATGGACTGTGGGATCCTTTGGAAGGGACTCTGCCTATTTCGTCGTTGCTCTCCTGGAATCTGCGTGCGCGGGCTAATAGAACTGGCCTGCTCTCTCCCCTCAATATTTCTGGGGCCCTGCCCTGAACAGGTTAGCAGCTATTTGTCTTTTTCTTTTTTTTCCTTTTTAAGTTTTTTTTTAAAAGGAAAGGTGCAGACAGGAATGAAGGCAAGGAGAGGGAGGCAGGAAGAGAGAGGAGGAAGAAACATGTTTATCTGTTTCATTTTAGTTGTTCATCCTGGTTGGTCCCCCTGGCTGTGGGACGCGAACCCTGGACCTTGGGATGCGGTAGACTGCCCAATTCCTACCTCATCAAGGTGCACCTTATTCTCTTGTTTTAAAACACAGGGAAAAAGCAGTCCAGCTTCACAATTTAGAGACTTGTGTAGCATTTTGAAAATACATTAAGGCTGGCATGCACTGGTGGAGCAGTGGTCTGGTGCGCTGCCTCCGGCCAAAGCACAAGTCCAAGGACCCAGGTTCTTTTCCAGGGGCCTGCAAGAACCACCAAGATGAACCATGAAAATGGAAATAAATAAAATGCTTCTTCCTCCTCTCTCTGCCTGCCCACTCGCCTTCATTCCTGCCTGCACCTTTCCTTTAAAAAAACAAATGTTAAGAATAACTCATGCATCTTATTAGAAAATTGAAGTCACACACGTGTAAGATGGAAGGGAATGCTCCCTCTTCTCTCCCTCCTTCCCCCAAGGGTAACTAACCACGGTTAGCAGTGCCTGTGTCCTTTCAGAAAACCTCCTCCATAGTGATGAACAGTTCACTCACCATTTACTGCCAGACACCCGCCCTCTGCAGGCTGGTGCTTCCGCTGTGTCCTTTGTAAGTTATCTCGCGGCACTTGTCCCAGCAGGAAATATCCACAACCGCCTCCTTTGATGCGGCTGTAGGTGGCATACCGCTGTGTTCTGTTGAACCATCGATGCTCCCATCACATACTGTAAGCCGTTCGTATTTATAGTTTTGTCCGTTTCTGCTGCTGTCCTTACATGACCCGAATGGATGGGCTTTCTGTCCAGAAGCATCTCTAGAGGTGGGTGGCTAAGCCAAAGGGCTGTCCCCTTTTCCTGCCCCCCGAAGAGGCCTGCCAACCCCTCGCAGCCACACTGGCAAAGTTCAGGCGGTACCAGGACGCCAGGTTCTGACCAAAGCCCAGGGCTGCTCACCGACTCAGGAGAGCCGGCGCCCTGCAGCACCATGTGTGGTCAAGGGAAGGGCACGGGAACCCTCCAGTTAACCGCCAGCCCAGCTGAGCCTGCCCACCCACCAGCCCCTGGGAATGGTGTCCAAAGGCCTGAGCTGCCACTGCACCCGGTGCTCACTCCCAAGGGATTCCCATTACACCTGCCAGGTCCCCAGCCACGCCTTTACCCCCTCCTGTGCCTCTCTTCCTCAGCATTCCTGCAAGCAGAGGTCACCACTCCCCTCCAGGCCCTCCCATCCTGGGACCAGCTTCCAGCCCATCTGTTTATGGTGTTGCGCGGGGAAAGCAGCCTCCCTGGGCTGGCCTGTGTCCCACTCAGCACAGGGGACAGGGCCGTCTGCTCAACAAAGTCATCAAAGGCTTTGGCCAGAAGCCACCTGGACACAGTTTAGGAACTGAGGGTGAAGGTTAAAACCACAGTTCCTGGCACCCCCTGGTGGAGGACAGCTTCGGCGCTGTCCGCGCAAGTCCCAAGGACCTGGGTTCACGTCCTGGGTCCGGGACAGCAACCGACATTGAACAACCTAATAAAGAAAGTGCTTTCTCTCTCCCCCTGCCTGCCTGCTCACTTGCATTCCTGCTGCACCTGACCTGTAAAAACAAAAGCAGCAGTCTGGGCCCACAGTGCCCCTACCCGTGGCCACATAGTCCACGCTGTGCTGACCTCACCATTTCCACCCCCTGGTGACTATGGCCCCCACTCAGGTCTTCCCGGCCATGCTCTGCTCTAAGGACAGCCGGTGGCCCTCCTGTCTCCCTACCTTCTGCTGCCACCCCTGCCCCCAGGGGCTGCACAGCCGCAAGTCTCTCCTCAGGGGTCAGGCTGCTTTGCTGGGTGTTCAACCTCAAATGATGGGTCAGCGCTGAGCCCTTCCTTGTCTTACAGGAGGAGGAACCGGAGCAGGATGGCGAGGAGGGCTCCCCACTAGCAGAACCAGAGGAAGAAGATGGTGAGTGGCCCTCCCTCTCCTCCCTCTTGTCCATGGAGTGGCCGCAGGGTGGGATGTCCAGAGTGGGGCCGAGAGCCCACAGGCCCCTCGCCTTCCTGCGCGCGGCCCTGCCCGCCCCTGCTTTCCATCTGCTTCTGCGTCTGAAATGTGAGCTGTCTCCAAGTCCAGGCGCCCGTCTCAGGGACAAGCCAAGTGCCGGCGCCCCCCTGCTCCTTCTGTGAGTCACGGCTCCGTGCATACCCGCTTCTCTCTGCCATCTGACCCTCGTGATGAAGACTGATGCCCTTGCAGGCAGCTGCCGTGCGTGCTGCGTCCTGAAGGCGAGGAAACTCGCCACCTAGCCAGACCCCTGGCCACCAGAGTCCAGGAGGCTGGGAGAAGGGAGAGGAGTGACCAGGAGCACTGAGGCCAGTTCGCACTTGGTGGTGGAGGTGGAAGGTGGCTCGTTAGCCCCTGGCAGGCGGCGGAGGTGGAAGGCAGTGCGGGGCCAGGACAGACAGAAATCTCTGCATCTGTCATGTCTGATTTCTCTTTTTAAAAAAGAGCTGAGGCAAAAATTGCAGCTGCCCACATGTGTGAAATCTGTAGGGCAAGCGTGGGGGGTAGACCGTGGCGGGGAGGGAAGTAGTACTTTCTGTCCTTCTCTGTATGCTTGGAAATACCTTGTAATTTTTTTTAAAGGAAGCCTGGTGCTGTGACTTTAAGGCGACCCTGGCAGACTCTGTGGAAAGGTTTGCAGAAATGCAGTAACCAGACCGGCCAGGACAGGCAGGGCTGGGAGGCCCAGGCGGCCAGGGCCCAGCTCTCTGTGGGTTTCTACCAATACCGCCTCCAAGGAAAGGGAGCGAGCCGGGCAGGCCATGCTTCCACAGTGGCGGTGGGACTTGAGGGATGGACATTTGCCCCTTTCAGGGAGGACCAGCAAGCTGCAGGAACAGCCCTGGGTCTGTCCCCACCGCGTGGCAGAGACCATTTCGGGGATGGATTCTGTGAGAGATGTAGGGACAGAAGGGAAGCCCCTAGGGAGGCTCCGCAGACCACTCCGCTGACCCCTCCCCACCCCCAACCGCCTCCTGCCAGCCCTGAAGATGGAGGCAGGAAGGACTGGTAGGGTCCCAGCCCTGAAGGAAATGGGATGGCGCAGCCCTGAGACTGATGGATTAGAGTCGCTGAGCTCCTTCAGCCGAGAAGAGAGGGTGCCCCCTCCCCTCGCAGGAGCCGGGCTCCAGCACAGCCTCCTGTGACTGGGAGAAAGCCTTTCAAGTCTTCCTCTTCTGCCTCCAAAAACTTAAAGCCAATCGGACCATCCCAGACAAAAACCTTGAGGGGCTCCCAGCTGTCAGAATCGTTTGCATTTTAGTTTTCTAAAACAGCCACACATTGACCTTGGAGTGGAGGTTAAGTGCTTTTCTTTGTTGCCTTATTTGAGGTTCGGAAGCCAGCCTTGGTGGCCAGCTCCTCCCAAGGGAGGGAGACTGCAGCTCTGCGCTCCCAGCCCTGTCCCCCTTCACCCGGAAGACAGCAATCCCAAAGGGTCCCCCCTACCCCATTACCCAGCAGTTTCTGTACCCATGCCCGGCCTGCCAGGCCCTTTGTACATCAGCCCGGGCCGAGCCGAGTGTAAGCGGAGAGCAGCTGAGGGAGCTGGGGCCTCCCGCCTGTACTGAGCCTCCTACCAGCCTGGCCCCCCACCCCAAGCCCTGTCCTGCTCTCCCTGCTCTCTGTCACCCTGCTGCCTGGCCTCCCTGCTGGATCTGTCAAACCTCCAAGCAGCCTGTCCCGTCCTGCATGTTCTCAGCCACAAGCTCTGTAATTTGCTCACTTAGCTATGCTGGCACGGGCTTTATTCCCGGTGAAGCCCCCAGCGCCGAGAATACTCACTCAATGTTGGTTGAATGAATGAAGAGGAAATTCACATCTCAAACAAGCATGCACTGTTCCTGGGGAGAGGTTTCTGTCCTGGGCCCCGAGGGCGCAACAGCTTTCCCCTCCTAAGCCAGGCTTGGGTGAGAAGGCAGCACAACCCACCCCAGTGTTAGGATCTGAATTTGCTTCCAGAGCCTTCTTCCTTTGGCCCAGAGAGTGTGACTCTGAGGCCTTCCCTCCTGCAGGGCTCACATCAGCCACGGCCTGAGGAGGTCAGGGTGCTGACGGCAGGATGTGGGGGTGTGAGGACCCTGGCACTGGAGGGACAGAGAGGAAGAGTCTGGAGCAGAACTGGACACAAGGGCAGCATTCAGGGGATTTACACTTCTACCACTTGCTGTCCTCAGACCTGCGCCCCGCCTGCCGGACCCCTCGGGCCTGCTCCCTGAAGTTCTCCACGTGGACTCCAGCCCAGGGGCTGCTGGGCCACTTCTCTGACCTTTCAGCCCGTGCCACATGCCTACACGCACACACATGCACTCACACGTACCACTCACATACCTGCCTGCCTCAGCCCTGACCCCTGCTGTGCCCTGTTTGGTCCCCTTGAGCTGTCCTGTGGGTTCAAAGGCATTCAGGGGACTGGCAGTCCAGGTCCATGCATCCAGCAATAACTACTCCATCTTTAGTTTTTTAAAGAGGAAGGGAGCAGGCAGGAATGAAGGCAAGTGGGCAGGCAGGCAGGAAGAGAGAAAGAAACAGCTATTCACTTTCGTTGTTTCCCCCACATCCTGTCCCCCCCTACACCCCCCACCCCCGAGTTGCAGATCCCATTCCTGGAACTTTATGTGGACCACGCCGCAGCTGCAGACTTAACACCTGAGCCCCCGGGTGCGCCTCATCCAGAAACAGGGTGGAAAATGCCATTTCATGCCATGTGCTAGTGTGGGCTGGACACGTGGTTTCACTGGTGTTGTCGCACGGAGGGGGTGGTCCTGGCCTGCAGGACACTCCTGCCAGCTGCCAGGCCTACATCTCTGGGGGAGCCGAGGAGAGGCGGGGTGTCCAGCGTCTGGGCACAAACTGCTTCCCAGAGACAGACGCCCTGTCTGAGGGCTACTGCCCAGTTAACGCAGCAGTGGCAAGGGCTCAGGGCCAGGAGGGACAAGACTGGCAGCCTGCACCAGAGAGGCTGCAGAGGGCCCCGCATGGAGGGCCCATGGAGGTGGAGGGAGCCGCCCAGCATAGACTGGCTCTTTCTCTTCCTTAGTTGCTGGAGGGTTCGTGGAAAGGCTGTGGGAGGCGGGCCATCCGGCGCAGGGTAAGAAGAGAATGTGTGTTTGGCCTCACCACGAGGCAGCACCCAGCCGGCTCGGGGATGCGCAAGGGGCCCTCTCTGGCTGAGTTAGTTTTAAAAGTAATACAGGAGTTTTTAGTCCACGGGGCGTAGTCTACCTACATCCTAAGGTCCCTGGTTCAAGATCCAGGGCTCCAGGAAACAGCCAAGATGAACAACTAAATAAAGTAAATCAATGCTTCTTCCTCTCTTCTCCTGCCTGCCTACTCGCCTTCATTCCTGCTGCACCTTTCCTTTAAGACAAACGAAAAAAATCTAACAAAGGAAGAGGACTCTGGATTTGGTGGGGAGGCCAGCACCCAAACCTCTGACCCTTCTCTTCTCCACAGGAGGCGAGGCCTTCTCCTTCAAATACAGCCCCGGGAGGCTGCGGGGGAACCAGTACAAGAAGATGATGACCAAGGAAGAGCTGGAGGAGGAGCAGAGGTAGGCCCTGCCTCCGCAGCCCTGCTCTAAGGCCCCTGGAGCTGAGAGCTCCCCTTCGCCCCCAGCCAAGCCCTCACCCACCCTGGAGGGGTTCTTTCGTGCCCTGGCAGTGTCACCTGGACACAGCCCCCCAGGGCGCCCCTCCCACATCTAGAGGAACCCCGAGGTGCTGGAGGAGCACAGACCCAGGGGCTCAGGCAGAGCCGGTCTGTTTCTCCTGAGGGCGCGATTCTCCTCGCTCTGTGGGGCCCGCCTCCGCTGCGTCATTCTATCTGTCCCGCCCCTGGTCACAGCTAGGCGGCTTCTCCTGCATGGAATGGGGCTGAGTCTGGGTCCCCAACGGCCCCCCTCCGCCGCAGGGGTGTCCCGGCGTCTCCTGTCCACCCACCCCACCAGGAGCAGAAGAGAGCTGGGAGCAGCAGGACTGCGGGGAGCCCCGAGAAAACATCTGCCCTCTGCTCCCCAGGGTCCTGCCCCTGTGAAGTCTAAATGGAGCCCTTGGTCACCCCTGCTCATGAGCATAAGCTGGCTGTCGGGGCTTATCACCGCCAAGTGCCCCTCAGAAGTCAGAAGCCCCAGTCCCCTTCTGACTTGTCACGTTCATCCAAACCTGTCCAGGGGGTCTCTCCCCGGGGCAGGGTGGGTGCCAGTACAGCACTGGGCGTCTGGGGTTGACCCCGTCTGCTGCCTTTGTGTTACAGGATTGAGCTGACCTCTGACCTCACTTCCCTGTAGCTGCTCCTTAGGTCTGAGCCACAAATATTCATGCAAATCCTTTTGGTAAGAAGATTGACTTCTTAGACCAGTGGTGCGTCCCTCCTCCTGTCTGTGAATGTATCCCCAACACTGACGTGGGCTGAGCCTCCCTCAGCGGCCACCTTCATAACCCCGCCAACTCCTCACCCCCACGCCTGCGCTGGTAACTGGGCCTGCAAAGGGCTTGCGGGTGGGGGGCTGGCTCCCCTGTGAGGCTGAGGCCTCGGGGCTGTGGGAACATGACTGATGTCACCTCTGCCCCAGGAAGGTGATGCAGCTTCACTGACTGTCCACGTGGGGCTGGCAGGCTGTGGTCAGAGCTCGTGGCATCCCACTGCCTCACCTGCTCTCCCAAGCGCGGTGGCTGGAGCCTCTGTGCTCACTCCCGCTCCTGGGGTTCTGGCCCCTCGCCCGCCCAGGCCAAGTTGAGTGTTTGCCACAGAGACCGTTGGCCCACGAAGCCTAGAAGGGCTGGAATCTGGTCCTTTATAGAGAAAGTTTGCAGCCCCTGGAGGAGGCTTGACACCCTCACCCCCAAAGGTCCCTGTGGAGAGAGAGGGAGGCAAGGGGGTTCGATTCTGTGCGCTCTGGCAGCTGTGCCCTGTCCTGCCTGGGACCGTGTCCCATCTTCGAAAGGTGGACTGGAGGGCAGCATGGGCTGCATTGTCAAGAGGGTCTTTCCCTGTGGGGCCTTTGGGGTCTCAGGGTCCCTTACTGGCTCTTCCGTGGAGTCCAGCCTGTACCCGAGTGCAGCTGAGGGAGGAGTTTCTCACCTCACCAGCTGCAGGCCGCGGTTAGCACTGGGGTGCTCTGAGTTGAGCAGAGGGACTGGTGGACATGATCCTGGCCCTTGACCACAGTGCTTGTGGGGTGGACTGGCATTTGTGTTCATTTTCGTCCCATCCCTGCCTAGCATGCCCCCGCCCCCGCCCCCACCGCTGTCCCACACATCTGCCTGTGGTGTCTGCTCGCTCCTCCCGCCTCTGCACGTGCTCCCCCCACGCGGCACTGTGGGGGGGCCCTGCACACACATCCCATCTGCCTGCTTCTGCTCCTCTAACGGTGATGCCTGGGGTTGCAGAGGCTGCTGGCTCTGGCTCTGTCTTTTCATCTGCAGCACGACAGTCCCCGAGGGGACAGGGACAGCCGACGGGAGAGGCTGTTCTGGTCCTGGCTGACTCGGGGAAGATGCCCCAGAATTGTCAGTATGAAATAATCTGGGGTCACATCCCTAAAACTACTCGCTGGTGAGCAGGATGCAGCCTTCATCACACGGCAGATCCTTCCTGACCAAACCCTCTCCAGGTCTGACCCCTTTGCTGAGGCTGAGTGCCCAGACCAGGTGCAGGCAGTTAAATCCATGCTGCAAACCCACCACTTCCAGTTCGTTGGCCCAGCCATAGCATCAGAGCCCAAACTTTTCGCGGACTGGTGAGCTAGCATTCCCCGGAGGCCTCAGCTTACCAGTTCCCAGTACAAGCAGGAAGCAGAACTGAAAGTAGGCGACCCCAAGTCCTTCCACCCAGCTTCCCATCCTTGGAGTGCTTGGGATGAGACTCCCCGACCCAGAGCGCAGAGGCTGGTAAGGGTGCATCCAGGGCGCTGCGGCTTTGTTACTGCCTGCCCACTGCCTCCACCGTCTTCTCGGGGTGTGGCTGCTGCCTGGCTGGGGGTCCTTGGCTTCTCACCGCAGCCCCTCTGGGTGGTGTCACCTCTGGCCTTTGATTGTGACTAAGACTGGTCCCTACCCCCCTTCTACACAGGGCTGTCCCTATGCCCTCATAGCTGGTGAGCTTGGCTGTCTTCTAAGTTGGCATGAAAAGAGAAGGAAGTGCCACCCTCCGTCCCTCTCCTTGTCTGCCATCCTCTCTTCCCGCACTGGTCCAGAGCCCATGCTCAGAGGAGGATCTGGTACCCAGTGCCCACCCCATTCTGGAGGTCACAGAACAGTCCTCCCCTTCCTGGAAGTGGGAATGGCCACTGGGAAGGTGTTTGGGCCAGCCTACTGGGCAAGCGAGGTGGAGGTCTGGACCGTGGCGTCTGGGTTCGTCCGTCTGAAGAGTCCCGGAAATGACCCACCAATTTCCAGAGCCAGCGCTGCCTCTTGTCATCCAGAAGAGGGCGCCAGAGGGACAAGCCTGGGTTCCCTGCTCCTCACCCTGGCGCGGGCTGGGAGACCTGCCTGTGCTTCAGAAAAGGGGGGCACACCTTTCTAAGGAGGTGGGTGCCAGTGACCCCAGAGGGGACCAAATCCAGTCAGCGGGAATAGGAAATAATCTAGGGTGACAAGAACATCCTCAAAGCAGCCACAGGTCGGAAGTGCCAGGATCTGACCTGCCTGACCTCTAATGTGGGATGTGACCCGTGTGACCTCCCGGTGCCTCGCAGACTGGGAATGGGCTGCGTGAGGGAGCGGGGCCGCCTTATGGATTAGACCCCCTTGCTGCAGGTGATGAAAGACACAGTGCCCGTGTCCGAGAGACCGGAATCGAGCCCGGCTTCTGCAGTTCCGAACATTTTCCCTCCTCATCCTCCCAGCCCCTCTCCTCTTTATGGTACTTGGGAGATGGAATGAGTACAGTAAATTCTCTTTTCTCCCTATTTCTCTTTACAGAACTGAAGAAAAACGGAGTTAGCCTTAGCGTCCTAAAGGCTTTTCCTTTCGTCATCTTACAGATAAAAGAGCTCACACGGAGAGGAGAGCCCTGCTCCACTGCTTCGTACACCTGCCCCAGGCCGGCCGCAGCGGGCATCCGGGGAGGGAGGCCTGGGTCTCCTGGCTGGAGGGGTTGCTCCCCGCCTGGGCTGTGGGAAGGGATTTCAGAGTTGGATCTCACTCTTGGGGCGTTTTCCTTATCATTCAGATAAAAAAAAAATCCCCACACACCCTTCACACGTTAGATAGTGCCAAGGTCTGGACGCCTGGTTTTATAGTCAGTATACTTTCACTTCTGCCCTCCTGCTTCCTTCTTCACTGTGAAGCCACACCAGGAAAAACTGGGGTGCGGTGGACACATGAGGCAGGCTACGGGGGCTGTCGGCCGATTGGGGCGGTCGGCTGGGCCCGGCCCACCTCCGGGTCCTCTGACCAGCTCCGGAGCCAGGGGCGAGACACCGGGTGACGGCTGGGCTGCCGGCTGCCAGGACCCAGGGGCTGCACCCCCGCGCCTCGCCTGGTTTTCCATTTCGAGCAGGCCTGCGGCCGGGAGGTCTCACTCAGGTCTCCCCAGCGCCACCGACTCTCGACCTCTGCTCTGGCAGAAGCAGCAGTAACAGTGCGTGGAAAACAGATGTCAGGCCAGGCGTTTTTCCTGGAAGAGTTCATAGTGAATTAGAACTTCACCAGGTAATCTGTTGAGATTAGTTTCTGGGAATTTTATATGTCACAGGATTTACTCTTCCAAACTACTCTCTAGTTCTTAGATATGTGGGTTAAAACACTATTTTTCGCAGTTTGTAGAGAACGTTTAGTGGAAGGCTGGGAAGTGTCCCCTGGCAGTTGCTGTCCTGGCGACGTCTTCTCCAAGCCTGATGCCTTCAGGTTGGGGGCAGAGCAGTGGACAGAGCCACAGCCACGCAGAGCCACGTGACAATAGAGGGTGTCCCCACACAGCAATAGTGGTGTCCTTGTCCGGGACCTTCCTGCTACAGTAGGCAGGTGACTCCCTTCCAGGTCAGGTGTCTCAGCTGGTTAGAAGCTCCAGACGGGGCTTGCAGGCACCAAGCCACCCTTGCTCCTGGTGGCTTGGCTGTGTGTGCCCAGCCTTTATTTAGTCCAATAAACTTTGAGGAGATGATCTGGATCACTGTGTCTTCTTTTCAGTTTTGCTTGTTTTGTTTTTAATAATCTCCTGTGAACCCGTTAAAATGGGAGCTCTCTTTCACGTGGGTGCCTACCCGCTCCCGGGAGCACGGGGCCTCTGCCCCTCCTGTTAGAAGTACGCCGCGCCAGCGGAGGTGACCCTGTTCCGGGAGCTGACACGCACCCTTTTCAGTCCCAGTGCTCTCTTCAGACAGCGGGGTACACCTGCCCCAGACAAGACCAGGGACTGCAGCAGTCACTTCCCGAGGTGACTGAGAGGCTGCTCTAGCGAGAAATCCAGCCACTTGTAGGTGGGGAATGTGGGGTTCTAGCAGGGGGAACATGTTAGGAGGTGTGTAAGATGAGAGTTGGGGCCCCCTCCCCAGGCAGTGTTAGGGCCCTGGGCTGCTGGGCTGGCCCGGTAGGGTGGGGCCTGGAGGTCCGGCCCCTGCGGTTCAGTTTCCATCCTCTGAAGCCGAGCCAGCCGCGTGGGCAGGACGAACTGAGCCTGCACCCCTAGCACCTGCTGCCATCCGGCCACCGCACCCTTTGTCGGCTCTGCCCCGGGTGTTGTCCCGTGCTGGTCAGGTGGCGGCCGAGTTTCATAAAGATATCAGAGTCCCATCCCAGCCACCCGGCCTGCGCGTGCCAACAGGCAGCCCTTTTCCCAGGCCCCGCCGGTCACACGGTGTCTTCGTGCCAGTAAAAAAGTGCCCCTTCCGCTGGGCAGAGAACCCACCCCCCACCCCCCGGGCCTCGCCCTGGCCCTGGCCCACCCCGTGAGGTGCACATTCATACACGCCGTTTACCAGCATCACGGCTCTCCCTCCACAGGACGTGGGCGTTTCCAGCATATTTCTCTGTTCTTCCGAAATTGTTATTTTTGAAAAGGAAAGATGCAGGCAGGAATGAAGGCCAGTAGGCAGGCAGGAAGAGAGAGGAGGAAGCATTATTTTATTTTTCATTGAGACGTTCATCTCGATTGTTCCCCACACTGGGAGTGAACCCCAGTCCCTGGGATGGACGTGGACGGCGCCTGGCAGACGGACCGCTGGGCCACCAGGCACACCCGGCCTAGTTCTCCAGAGGCTCTCCCGCCACCTCCTGGGCCATGCCCCCCACTGCCCCTCTGGGAGACCTGCGTCAGCGTCAAGGGGGTTGGGGACATGGAGGTCCTGGCCCCAGCTGGCTCATGGCCCCAGATCTCCAGGGTAAGCTCAGGAGACAGCATCCTGTGCTCCGGCGCAGGTTGGAGTAGGTTTTGCTTTGTCTGGTCTTTTCTGAAAGTCAAATTCAGCAGCGAGTCCAAGGCCACGACACTCCCGGCTGGCTTTTGGGGGTGAGAGCGGATTTTTCCTCTGTCTCCTTTCTTCCCGACAGAGTGCAGAATGAACAGCTGGCTGCCATCTTCAAGCTCATGAAGGACAACAAGGAGACGTTTGGCGAGATGTCAGATGGCGACGTGCGGGAGCAGCTCAGGCTCTACGACATGTAGGGGCCCCTGGCCACGCCCTCTGGCTCTGCGCTGGCCAGCCCAGCGCTGTCACCTTCAGGCTTCCGCAGGCTTCGTCTCCCGTGAACCTGCACGCGCAGGTGCATTATAAACAGCTTTGCTCAGTTCTCTCGATTTACAAACCATTTTCCAGGACTCAGGACTGTCGTCTTCAGCAGAGGGAAGTCCTGAACTCTTCGGGAAGGTTCCAGCAGCCCTTCACAGCTGACGGCTGATCCAGACCAAGCCTTCCGCAGACGCCGGGCACACAGCCGGGAGTGCTGAGATGAAGGCCCCGCACGTAATGCAGACAGGAGCCAGGTGCTCTGCGAAGAGCCTGCCTAAAGCCTCAGTCTAACACCACCACACTCATGGCCTTGGCAGGCCTTCGGGAAGCTTCTCGAACTGTATGGAAGCAGGCAGTAGGGGAGCATTCTTTTAGTGAAAATTATAACTCAACCTCCTGTCCATCCTGGAACAAAGTCATGGTGGTATCAGAGTTAAAACCCTCAAAGAGTTTTCCTCGCATGAGCAAGAGACTTCCTTGCCATATAATTAAGACTTGTTTGAATGTTTAGAATTCACCTAGAACTATGTTAGACACTGTCCATGGAAGACAGGCAATAGGTGACATGGTCCCTTTAGGGAAGCCCTTCAGATAAGACAGTCATGTGCTCTGGGAAAGCGAATCTCACAGGCAGCGTTCCCCGCAACGCCAGGAAGACCTCTCCCTGCCTGCCTGCCTGCTCGCCTTCATTCCTGCTCCACCTTTACTTTAAAAAATAAATTACAAATAAAATTAATGGCCTTTTCCAGTGTCCATGGTGGAGCAAATGCGCACTCAGATTAAGCAGCTTTAAGAGTAACGGAAACGAAGGGCGAACTCGCTGTCAACACGCTCTGCACACAGCTCTCTCCTGCCCACCCACCCCCCCTCTCAGGAGGACCTGTGCTTTTCCGTTTTGTAAATCTGAAGTGTAAATAGTTTCCTAAGAACAAATCACTTAGAGGCTGTCCTGTTCTTCCCAGTGTGAGTCTAAAAACACATTTGTCCAAAGAACCTCTCTGGATTCAGAGTCTGACAAAGCCCCAGTTTGTCTTCTGGGCAGTGCTCTGGGCCTAGAAGACTTCAAATGTCAGCATGACTAGGTCCAGGGATGCCAGGCCTCCTGCCTTCTAAAGGTCACACTGTCGTTCATGTGGAACGGGCAGTGCTAAAGGACAGAGGTGAGAGGTCTGCCCCTACCAGAGCCACATCTGCAGGGTTGCCTGGAGAGGCCCAGTCAGTCACTCCATCCCCTCATCTTCTCTGTGTGGGGTCTGATCTACCTCTCAGTGTAGAAGGGGAGGTTTATATTACCTCGAAGCAGGAAAAAGTCCTTTCCTTGAGGCAGAAGGGGTCTCCCTGAAGAGAGACAAGGTGGCAGAAATCCTTAGCTCAGTCTGCATCATTGTTCCCAATATAAGATATAACGTCGTGAGTCCCACTCAGTCGCACACGCCTGTCCTCTCAGAGTCTGGTACTGGTCTCCAGAAACTGGTCTCCATGGCCAAGCTTGACAGAGTCTCATCATCAGATTTTTGCTTTGTCATCTTTCTTTTACTATCGTAATTTCCATCACTTTATTGTTTCCTCCAAACTTCTCCACCACATCTACTTCTTATGAGCAATCATTTTTATTACCATGGGTTTTGTCCTATCAGCATTTCTTCTTGCTGAAGCGGGCAGTCTACATATAATGTCTGCGGCGATCACACCTAGAACACACCGCAGGCTTCACTCTCGATGCTGAAGTCAGCGCGCCCGCAGTAGCGAGCCCCCTGCTCATGGACATTTGCCTTGTTTCCCATCTTTGGCTATTTCAGGTTAATACCGCTCTGAATAAAATCGTATGGACATGTTGGTTGTGTGTGTGTGGACGTGTATTTTCAGGGTAGATATCTAGAACTGGGTGGCTGGGCCCTAGGTAAACAAGTGCATGCTATTCTGCAGCTGTCGCTCCCCTGCCCCACCACAGTGGGGTGGAGTAGCTTGCACTCCAAGAGCCAGTTTCTGCTGCGGCCTTAACAGAGGACCTTGGCAAACTTTTGGAATTTGTAACAATCTGATGGGTAGGTAGGAAATGTTGGCTCGGTGAAGTTTTCATTTGCGTTTTTCTTATTCTGAAAGAAGTTGAGCATCCATTCAAATGTGTGGAGATCGCTTGTCTCTACTCTGGTAAACTGCTCGTCCCTGCCTCTTCCTGTTTTCCACAGACTACCGTCCTTTTCATTTCAGCTGTAATTCACGCAACATAACACGTTTCCAACTACTTTGGCCATAATTTGGGACGTGGGCCCATCACTCTCCAGCGAGCGTCCTGCATAGAAAGGGGTGCTTCGTTAAACAGTGTAGAAAACAGGTGACTTCAGAAAAAGTCCACACACCTAGAAGCGTTAGTGAGAGTCAAGAGCAGCAGGGAAAAGCGCCCTTCCTCAGCACAACTTTCCTGCAGGGTAACTGGGCTGCCATTGAATATACTACAACAGACCACGCACAGTGAAAAAAGTGCCGGTCGCAGATTTGTTCAATTTAATGACTTTCCATATAGGTATCCCTCCGCGGCACCTCACTGGTTGAAGCACCTGCCAATCTTTCACGATGTCAAAGTTCTTGATTCTTATTGGGTACCTCGTATTCATGCTCCGCCCCAATTTGCTTTACGCTAAAAAGTCCCGGATGTCCGAGGCGCCCACCGGCTTGTTCTCGTGATGATTGACAGGACCTCTGACCAATGAGGAGTGCGGGCTGGTCCGACTGCTTCCTCGAGTTCCTCTCCCAGCGCCCTCGCTGCGGAGGGTGCTGGGTTTTCGCGCGCATGGCGCGCAGCTTTTCCTTGTGCCCCCTGGGCTGGCGACCCTGCCCGGCCGCCGGCCCTCCAGGCCGCCAGTGAGGGGACTCTGTCCCTGCCCCACACTGCAGCCTGGCAAGCTGACCGGCCTGGGGCTGGCCTCGAGTTCAGTGATGAGGCATCTGGGATCTGGCGGCAAAAGATTCAAGAAAGAATTCTTGAGCCTTAAAGTGCAGTTCTGTAAGGTTATTAGAGGAAATGGAGAGAGAAGAAAGCAAAAGCAGGGGATAGAGTCCTCCTGGGCAGGGAGGGCTGCACCCATTGCTCTGAGATTGCTACATTTTACCCCATTAGCCCCAGAAATGACTATTGGTAAGAAGAGTCTGTTTTTAAGCATTGAAGACTAGGTGATCGCTGCAGGTGGTTCCAGGTGAGATAGGAAGAGGGACATTCCGATTTTTCAGTTTAGTTAAAAAGCCTCTGCCGCCAAAGGGCATTGCATGCCCTTTTGTTGTGTCTACGGTTCGGCTCCCAATCCATATCCGTCTGATCCCAGTCTGATCCCAAGTTGATTTTGAACATTTGCAGAAATGCTGAAAATAACTTCCCTCCAACAAAGGGACCAGGCCAGCAGCTCCAGGCTTCACAGGCTACCAGTTTGAGCTGAAGATTAATTTGAACCCAGACCTGCACCTGGGAGCCCCTCATCCCACCTCCCCCCACCAGGTCTGCCCTAGAGCTGGCTCAAGGGAGTGAACTGGGGCTCAGACCACTGCCTTGCAGCTGGATCTGACTTCTGTGCACCTGTTCTCCCTAGCCTGAGGTAGAGGCCAGCAGAACCTTCAGATGGGGAGCTGCAGGCACCCTGTTTTCTCCCTGTGGCATCTGGAATTGGCGTGACCTTCAAGAAGGTGAAGGTCGAATCACCAGCACTTGCCCTTTCTCCTTGGGCCCCAGGCACTTAAACTGAAGTTTTTACCTAAACACCTTACAGCAAGTGTGAAATCAAATTGGTCTCGCCCCTCCACCTTGTAATCCAATTGTTTCCATTTCCCCCACCCAGATCCCGCCCCCAGGAGACTCCAGGGCCCTGCCAGAGGCCCTCCTCCGTGCAGTCCTTGAACCTGACCGTCCTGGGGGGGGTAGCCATGGGGGTTATTGAACTATGTTAATTCAGTTGGCAATCAGCGTTTTTCAAAAGTTTGGATTGTTCTCACTCTGTTAAGTACTTGAATTACTTTCTGAGCTTTCCAAAAGGGGCTAGATTATATTGACATTTAGCTCCTTCAAAGGTTTATTCACCCAGGACTGGATCTAGGTGATGTCTTCCCTGTCTCTTATGCTCTACTTCAGTGAAACTGCGAGTTAAATTTCAAGAGAGGCGGCAGCTGGTAAAGGGGATAAAATTAAGAAAATTGTTCCAGGAAGAAAAGATTCGATTGAAGAAATGAGAAAAGGGGTGCAAGGCACACTGGATTGGAATTTCAGCATTGAGCATGTGAATTGGCACTTTTATGATTTTAGGCATTGATCGAGCCTGTCTTCATTCAAAGCTCTATGCTAGATGATGTAATGCAGAACAAACCTGACTTGCTTTCTCCTTTCTGGGGCCAGGTGAGCCAATCTCTTCAGAGTACCTGCCAAGCGCACCTTGCATTGTTCCATTAATCTTCACAGCTCTGTGAAGGATGTAACGTTTTTCTTTTACAAAGGAAGAAAGGACTGAAAACACGTTGAGGATCACCCAATTTAAAAATGAAGCAAAGGATCTGAACCATCATCTCTGCAAAGGAAACACACAAATGGCCAGTGAGCATGTGGAAAATGCTCTGCCTGCAAATAAAGCCCAGTGAGACACCATTCAGAGCCACCAGGAGGGTCCTAAGGGACAGTTAATATCAAGTTTTATGAAAAGGTGGGGAAGTTGGAGCCCTCACACTCTTGATGGGAATACAATAGCGTTGCTGCTTTCAGAATTGGCCGCTCTTCGAAGATTGAACAAAGAATGGCCATATGAGTCAGTAATTCTACTTCTAGGTATAGACCCAAGGGAAATGAAAACCTCTGTCTACACTCACCACAAAAAGGAAATGGTAATTATGTGAGGGATGAAACACTTAGCTAAGCTCCCAATACATAGATGTATCAAATAAACACATGCATACCCTATATTTACACAATTTATATGTCAATTATGGTCAATAAAGCTGGAAAAAAAAATGTCTACAGAAAAATGGACGCATGAATGATCCTGGCATTATTAGTCATAATAACTAAACGGCGGAAACACCCAAATATCTGAGTAAATAATCCATTCACCAATTAATGATGGATGTGAATGTGGTATGTCTATAAAGAGGAATATTATTCTGCAATAAAAAGGGATGAAGTACCCGTATGCACAACAAGAAGGCTGAACCTTGAACATACCCTGTTGATTGAAAAACCAGACAGAAAATCACATGTTCTGATGTTCTATTTACATGACATGTGCAGAACAGGCACGTTTATAGGTACAGACAGATTTGCCCAGGGCTGGATGGGGGATTGTTTGGAAAGAGAGGTGACCACTAATGGGTACAAGGCATTCAGGGGAGGGAGGACAGTTCTGAAGTTGGTTTGGTGACAGCTGCACGCCTAGGACAATGCTACAGGCCACTGCGCCACACACATTGGTAGGTGAACTGTGTGGTCGGTGAGTTATACACCAATAAATATGGTTTGTGCGCACCCTGGTGGAGTAACAGTTAGGTCCACCATCCATCTCTGGCCAAGCGCGATCCACGCCCATCCCATGAGCCTGGGTTCGCCCCGTGGGACCAGGCAAACTACCAGGATGAACGGCTAAAGAAAATGCTTCATCCTCCAAAATAAAACAAAGTTGGTTTTTTTGGGGGGAGGGCGGGGAGCCGGAGGGAGCAATCCAATCAAAATGGCAACTTGAATGCAAAGAGCAAAATCACCTCTTTTGGCCTTTTGAGAGGGTTTTTCCCCTTAATTCTGTAACTGAAAGAAAAGAAGCGTGGCTTGGATGTGTAATAAGTGATGGTTCCTGTGTGCTTGTCCCAGGCTTTGTGATGAGAACTTCTGCTCGCGGTTCTTTCATCCTCAGGAGAGACGTGGCCGGTGAGGCCCCCTGAACGCAGACTCTGAAGGACAGACTGAAGGACAGCTCAGGACAGTGAGGCCTCCCAGTGCAAGCAGAGGTCACGGAGACAGCAAACAGACCTCCTGGGTTGGGCAGGTGAGCAGAGACCGCGTGTACGAGGTGGCTGGCACTGGACTGCTGTTTGCCACCAACATGTCAAGGTCAGACACCCACGCTCGAGTCAAGATGATAGAACGATCACTTTTCACTGACACGGTGTCGGCTGGAGCTCATGCGAGTAGAGGAGCCAGTTCTGGTGGGTCGAGGAGAATGAGGAATATACTGAAAGGAAATTGGGAGCCCAAATCAAAAGAGGAGCTGGACACCCAGAGCAGGTCCCAGTGGAACTGAGCATTGAATAGGGACCCAGGGAATCCCGACCGCCAGCAAAACTGATGACTCTGTGACATTTAGTTAACAAATAACCTCGTGATAGATGAGCTGCACTGGGGCAAACACAGATGATGATAGAGCAGCTTTCTTCCACTGAGGCAAGAAGACTTTGATGGGCTGCAGATCCCGCCTCTTCTGCCAGGCCGCCCCTGCACGTGTGCTTGGCCTGCGTGACCTCTGCTGCCTTCAGTGAGAAGTGGATCTGAGACACAGAGGTCTTCCTCAGCCGGCGCCTCCTGTGAATAAGTCTACTTAACTTCCACCAACATTCAACCTCTGGAGCACCAGCCTTCAGGACGGCCAGCAGCAGACCCGGCAACTCTGGGTGGACGGTGAGGCTTCCAGCACCCACCCTTGCCATTTCCCTCCATCTGCACTGTGCCAGCTGCCTCGGGAGCGACGCCGTGTTCACACACCTCCCCGAGCACCTTCAACGGTCTCTTCTCTCTTTGGACTCAATCTGGACACGTCAGGGTAACTCTCAACCACTGGGGCACAAGAGACTTGGGTGAGTGCCCCCGCAGGCCATCTTGGTGGCCATCCTCATGGCTCCACAGCAGACGGGAGCCACTTACCCACAGAGGTGACCAGTCCACGACACTCCACCCATGATGTCCCTCCTTCCCTGGCCAGTGGCCCACTCCCGGCTTCTTCACCCTGCTCCCTGGAGGCTCGTCCCTAATACGTTCCCTGTAGCCAGGCCCCGTCTCGGCTCTGCATTCTGGGGAACACAAGTTGGGCACGGACTGGATGCAGCCACGTTCCTGACACAGTGCCTTTGAGAAGACAGCCCAAGGGAATTAAGAAGTGAACAGAAGAATTTCGATCTAAACTCTAAAATGTGTTTCTATAAAATACATACTAGCCAAAGCAAAAAATGATAAAAACAGGGACATTGAAATGTGTTGGTATCGCCAGTGCACACCCAGTAGGAGTGACTGTTACTCAGAAAAGAAGACTGTAAGTGCCGGCAAGCACGGGGGACAAGCACAGCTCCGGCGAGCTGCGTGGTGGGCGCCACCATGGAGGGAAAGAGTGTGGCTCTTCCTCCAGGAGTTAATGAGGTTTCCTGCAAGAGCGGTTCCACTTCCAGGTGTGCACCCGGAGACCTGGCAGCAGAGATGCACGCAGGTATTTATGCCAGAATGTTCACAGCAGGAGTAGTCACCACAGCCGAAAAGAAGGAAATCCTCACACAGGTAAAACCCCACGAAACTCTGCGACATTATGCTCAAGAAATAAACCAAACCTCACAAGACAGGTGTGGGATGCTTCCACTTAGATCAGTAACAACCAAGCTCATCGTCTGCGATCAGGAAATGAGGACTTGAGGAGTCACGGTCCAGGCCTGCAGCCTCGTGCTCCCCCAGGGTCGGGGTCGGGGTGGGGGAGCTGCCAGGCAGGCGGGGCAGGGGTGGGGGCTTAGACGGGTTCCCTGAAAGTTGGATTGGTTGGCAGGCGTCCAGACACGAGGCTTCAGTGGTGGGGGCTGCTGTGACCGTGGACATGCGGCCTCATGCTTTTCTCCTGGGCCCTGATTTCAGTTAGGCTGCCCCCGAAATGCCCCCAGAAGTCTGAATGGCAGTGCCAGACAAGATGGAGCCCGTTTCAGAGTAGATTCCACATTTCCCCCTTTTGATGATGAAAAGGCAAAGTCCTCCCAATGATCCACCCAGTCACGGCCCGTGGAAAGAAATCCCTCCGCTTTCCTTCTGTCCACGATCCACGGGGCGGGGAGCCCGGTCCTCGGCTCTCGCCACAGGGAGGCCCGTGCTCCGCGGGGCACTCACCGAGGCCCTCAGTGTGGGGTTAGTGAGAATCCCCGTTTCAGCAGCTTCCAGTCACAGGGTCTTCGTGGAGACTGGCAAGCACCAGTCTAACAGTCGAGGAGCAGAGCGGAACACCAGCTTCACCAATAAAATTACACCCCGGGCAGGTAGTAACAGGAGTCGGTCCTGCAGTGTTTTTCCAAACAACGAACCCAGGCTCTCTGGCAACCAGCTACCGAATCAAGCAAAGGAGCAGGTTTTCTCTAACGAGGGATCTGGGTGAATTTTTTCTACACGTTTCCCCTCCTCTTGATGCATTTATCCAAGTGCAACGGCTGGTGCCAGTGAGGTGCGCCCTCCTGGCTCAGCCAGCAGAGGCTCTGACGCAGTCCTGTGTCTAGCACAGCCCAAGGGAGAGCGCTCGTGATTCCGGGCAGCATCACTCAGCAGCGTCTTCAGCTGTCTGGCCCCGGACAGAGAGGTTCTCCAGTCACAGCCCTACACAAACTCCAACACGGCGGAGTCATCGCGCGCGTGCCCATCACTGCAGGTCGCTCCCTCGGACTCGGGCAGGTGCTTCCGGCTCAGGGAGCTTGGCAGCTTGGTTACGAGGAAGGTCCTGAAACGTTCAATGGGACAGTGCCTTTCCAGTCGCCAGCTGTTCAGGCCGCGACGGGCCTCTCCTGTGATGCTGGGTCCCCACCGGTGCTGCAAACAAACAGCTGTCCTTGGGGACACAATTACTAGAAAGGCTGGCTTTTGTTTGCTTATTGTTTTATGGTTATTACGGTTAAGACTTTTATTATTGGCGCGCCCTGGTGGAGTGACAAATTGGTCCACTGCCTCTGGCCGAGGGCACTCCGCATGCGTCCCAGGGACCTGGGTTCGCGTCCTCCGGCTGGGGAACGCACCAAGAAAAGAAACTAAATAAAAATGAAATGGAGTGCTTCTTCCTCCTCCCTCTTCTTGCCTGCCTGCCTGCTCGCCTTCCTTCTTGTCTGCATCTTATCTTTAGGGAAGGAAACACAGTAATTTTAGAATCAAAATGATCACCTCTCTTGTGAAAGTTCAGATGTCACAGTGAGGTGTAAACACTCCCTATGAGAAAAAAGTGATACTTCTTCTGCTTCAAGAGGTCCCCCCACCTCAGCCCCAGAGGTCTGGTCTTAACCGCACACGTGTCTGGAGTCCCTGCAGGGACCAGGCAGGGGGAGGGCCCCCTGCTGCCGCCCCCTCCCCTCAGTTAACAGCAAAGGGGAGAATGCAGACCCCGTGGCTGGTATTCAGAAGCCAAATTTATGAAAGAGTTTGATCACTTTCTTTCCAGAAGCATTTACAGGTATCCAACCCTTTTAAATAGCTGATATAATCTGGATCCTTTCAGGTCTAACATGAATTCTGCACGTAAGAGACCTGGAGTCAGTCACCATGTAATTAAGAGCACTCCTGACAAATGAAAGATGACAAACAAATTGAGTGTAGGTGACATCCACATACTAATCGTCTCCATCGGTAAGACTTTGAGATAATCTCACCAATGCAGTATTTTTCCAAGTAGCAGCTGGAGTCACACACAGCAATAGACAAGACAGACATTAAAAGACCAGAAGGGGTGATGGCAGCCCATGTTTAAAGGTATTCCTACTTCTGGAGAGATGAGAGCATGTGAAACACTAGATGCAGCAGATGCTAAGGTTAATTTCTCTAAAGCACATGCGGGCTATCCTAACACAGCAGAACCCAGGGTGGTAATTTGGTATATAAAGACTTATTGTAAAATTCCTACTTGGTACAGTAAGGCCTGTATGAATAGAAGTCTCTTAAGTCTGAATCGTAGAAGGGTGATGGACAGGCCTGGCTCATAGGCCACAGCAGATGCTGTCTCCTTCATCAGGCAGAGGGTGAGATCTCCAGTTGGACTGTTTTCCCCAGATTTTGGGTCCAGCTGGGTTTGTGGAGCATCCGAGGAGTCAAAGCACTGCTGTGGTAGGTCTCTTAAAGACTGAAAAGAAGCTCCAAGGGGTCTGTAAACCCCTCCTCAGCCTGATCTGCTCTGAGCCCACCACCCGCCTGACGTCCAGCCCCCAGCCCTGCCGCTGGGCTCCTGCCCCTAGGCGCGTCCTCTGTGACCTGAAATCCTGCCTCCAGACCGAGACAGGGAGAGAAAGCCATTTCCCCTAATCCTAGCAACAAACACAGGGTGCAAACAAAGTGGAGACAGAGACATGTGCCCCAGATGGTGGGCCAAAACGAAACCCCAGAGGAAAATCCTCACGCCACAGAGTTAAGTAAACTACCTGAAGATTTCAAATCAACAGTCTTTTTTAAAAAATTCCTGTGGAAACTTTTGATTTACAAAATAACATCAGCCCCTATGGGCAGGCCCACCATGCATCAAACAGATGACAACACACCCCACCCACCACCACATTACCCAAAGCCCTCCTGCACTGGCCTTTGGACCCTCCACCACCCTTGCTCTTGCTCCCCACCCCCTTCTCACTGATAACCATTCTTGTCAATGCCCAAGGGCTGGTTTTTGTATCATCTGCTCCTTT
The DNA here is from genome assembly GCA_004363575.1 of Solenodon paradoxus. Taxonomy (NCBI): domain Eukaryota; kingdom Metazoa; phylum Chordata; class Mammalia; order Eulipotyphla; family Solenodontidae; genus Solenodon; species Solenodon paradoxus. The sequence goes on from RJWH01002126.1 coordinate 215,531, forward strand.
GCTTCATGTCTTTATATTTTACCTATGAGTGAGATCATCTGGTATTTAGCTTTCTCCGACTTATTTCACTTAGCATAATCCCTTCTAGTTCAGTTCCATCCATGGTGTCACAAATGGTAGAATTTTATCTTTTTTTAGGGCTCTATAATATTCCATCGTGTATATGTACCACATCTTCTTTACCCATTCATTGACAATGGGCACTCCAGTAATTTTTGATTCTTGGTTATGGTAAATAATGCTGCGATGAGCATGGAGGGTGGATTGATCTCTGAAAAATAGTATGTTTGGGGTTCATACTCATAAATGGGATGATGGGACCATATGGGATTTCCATTCTCAATTTTTTTGAGGCATCTCTGTACTAAAGCAATAGTCTTAATGTTGTTCACCGAAATTAGGAGATCAATGAATAAAGTGAGATCAAACCAAAGACAGAGAAAATACGATGGAGTTCCAAACAAATCACAGAGCTAAAGAACACAATAGTCAACTGGAAAACAAACAGTGTAGAGCAGTGGAACGCACTTAAGCAGACAAGGAAAGAGAAAAAAGAATGAAAAGAAATGAAGAGAACATAAGAGACTTACGGGACATCAAGAGAAACAACATTCTCATCACAGGGATCACAGAAGGAGAAGAGAGAATGGATCAGAAACGTTAATTAAAGAAATCATAGCTGAGAGCTTCCCTAACTTGAAGAAGGAAATAGATGTCCAGATTCAGGAAGCCGAAAGACTTTCAAACAAAATAAAGCCAAGCAGATACACACTAAGATACCATGTAATTAAAATGACAAAAATTCAAGATAAAGAGAATCTTAAAAGCAGCTGGAGAAAAACAAATCACATAGAAGGGATTCCCCATAGACTGTGGATTTCTCAGCAAAAACTATACAAGCCAGAGGGAACGTCACAACACATTCAAATGCTGCAAGAAAAAGGACTTCCAACCAACAACACGCTCCTTGCGAGGCTATCCCTTAGAACTGAAGGGCCAACAAGGGCGCTCCAGAAAAACATATAAGTTCAAGGAATTCATCCTTTCAACTAAAACAGCTTTGAAAGAAATAATAGAGCGGTTTCTATAATTTAAAAAAAAAATCACTTAGAAGCAGCAAATTACCAAAAATGTAAATTGTGTATGGGCAGAGAGAGTGGGCTGTCAGATGAATTTGCTTTCGATTTAAAATAGATGATAGCAATGAGAAACAACAATGAGCTATCATCTCATACTGGTGAGAATGGCTATTATCCCAAAGATTGGAAATAACAAGTGTTGGCGGGGATGTGGAGAAAAGGGAAACTTACACACTGTTAGTGGGAGTATAAATTGGTGCAACCCTGATGAAAAGCTGTAAGGAGATTAGTCAAAAAATTGAAAACAGAAATTCCATATGATCTTGTTACCCCACGTCTGGATATTTACCCAAGAACACTAATTTGAAGAGACATGCACCCCCTCCTCCATGCTTACTGCAGCATTATTGACAATAGCCAAGAGTTGGGAGCAATCTCAGTGCCCATCATCAGATGAGCGGATAAAGGAAAATACAGTCTGAGCACAGCGTAGTGGCTCAGGTGTTAAGTCTGCAGCTGCAGTGCTGTCCACTTTGAGTCCAAGGACTGGGTACATGAAGGGAGTGGTCAGCAACCAAACATGAGCAACTAGCAAAATGAATCATGCTCTGCCCTCCTCTCTTCTGCCTGCCAACTTGTCCCATTCCTTCCGGCTTCCTTCCTTCTACAAGCCCCCACGAAAAAAGTAAGAAAAAAATGTGATTCAGACAGCTGAGACAGTTGCGGTGTGGACCATAACATGGTTCAAGATTTCTCCTGCTTTTTTTGCTTGTTTGCTTATTTCGTCTTGGTATCTGGACTGGTGGTTAGCAAAAGATTGATAGCCTTGGGAGGAGTGAATTGCAGAGGGTCGCAGAAGAATATCCTGAAGATTCTACTTCTCGAGAATAATTTGGGAAATTCAGCCACAACTTTTAATGGGGACATTCCCATCTTCATCTTTCTGGGGTTATCACTGGTAAATTACTTTCAGATAACAATGCACACACGCCTGTCACCTCATCAGGGATGGGGGTGATGTGCTCAAGTCTGCATCTTACACCACAAAGATTATAAACTGCCTTTAAGCAACAGAGTGTCTTTGTTTTATGTTTGTGCACTGATTTCTTTGTAGAAAATGCAGGCCTGTGACCAATACCAGAGATGTGAATTGAAAGAAAGACAAGTAAATGACATCATGAGTTGAATAATTTCATTATTAATTTTATATGACAGAAATGTGGGCTTGACATCTAATCAAATTAGACTTTTCCTATTAGCAGGGACATGCAGGTCACTCACTAAATGTTTTCCTTTGCTTAGTGGTCCCTCTAACGAGCAAGGGGGGCAGTCAAAACAGACACACCAGACCAGATCACCAGGTAGGGGTCAGAAGGACTCAAGCAGCAATATTCCCCCAAACCTTAACTGGTCAAGGAAAGAGAAAGATTCAGTATTTTGAAATAATGGAATGTAGATTGCAGTCTTTAGGCATACTTTTAATTGCCCTAGCTCCTTGGTTTAGAGACTTTAAAAAAAAAAATTAAGGACAGGTGCAGGCAGGAATGAAGGCAAGCAGGCAGGCAGGCAAAGAAGAGGAAGAAACACTGTATTTTATTTCCATGTAATTGTTTACACTGGTTGTTTCCCCCACTGCATCCTTTCTAGGCAATTGACCCAACTGCTGCTACCTCAAGGAGCAACTAGAGGCTCAATTTATGCAACACGCTGAATAGGTGAGGATATGAAGTATAAGTATTACTTGTGGTGTGCCCTGGTAGCTTAGAGGTTAAGTCCATTGCCGCTGATGGCGCAGTCCACCTACATCCCAAAGACCCAGGTTCACAATAAAACAGAATAAAAATAAAAATACTTCTTCCTCCTCTTTCTTCCTGCCTGCCTATTCACCTTCATTCCTGCCTGCACCTTCCCTTCAAAAAGTCATTATTCTTATGGGTTTCAAGGTATAAACTAGTTCTGCTTGCTGCTCTCATCCTGGAGACTGAGCCCCTGGTTATGGAGAGTCTGAACAGCATGTGTGTTTACGCATGTGTGTTTACGCATGTGGACGATGCCCAGGACTGAACCGCCAGGCCACAGGGTCACCAACCCGGGTAATTTAAATGCAGGCACTGGCTACCAAGAGAAGACCGATGAATACTAAGGTTTGGCAGTTTCCAAATTTTTCATTATGAATTTTAATTTTGTCTTTATGGTTTTATATGATCAAGTTATAGGATTTGGTAATAAGTTTCTATGAAATGATTGAAAGGCGTTTTTATACAGGAAATGTCAAACATTACCAATGTAGAGAAAAAAAAGCATGTGCTAAAACCCTGCATACTCAACACTCCCTGCAGGGATGACCCATGATTTGCCCATTTTATTCCATTTCTTCCCCTCACCTCTTGCTGCCTTCTCACCCCAAACCCAGACATGATGTCATCTCACCCGTGAATGCATCCACACGCTTCTTTAGTAAGAGCATTTGAAGCAAAACAAATAGCATATGGCACCGTCACCCTTAATAAGACTGATAATCTCCTAACATCATCTCCTGATTATCTAAATTATCTTGTTTGTTCAAATCGGAATTCAAACAAAAGCCATGCACTGCAATTAATCACTGAACCTCGAAGTCTTTCTTTTCTCTTCCGTATTTGTTTTCGTTTGGACGACACTGATCTGATAGAGGAAACCAGGTCATTCACGTCTCATAGACCATTCCACCTTCTAGGTCTGGCTGATGGTAGAGTTTCCCGTACTTCTCTAGACTCCGTTTTTGCCGCATCAGCCTTAAAGGCGTGATCGTTTTCAGCTACGTCGTTTGAGGCCAGAATTCCTGGAGCCGCACAGGGGCGGGGCCCTGTGGAATGGTGTCCGGATTGGATTGGCCGATGTAGTCAGGTGATGTCAGCCTGGCGCCCTCATTGGCCTTCTTATCAATTCCTGGTGATTGGTGCCATAGGGGTTGAGGAAATGGCGACTTTCTAATTTTTCTGTATTAACATAGATTTTTTTTCTAGTATTCCTCCTGCGCTTACTAACTGGAACTCTAGGAAGAATGTTCCCTGATGAGGTGTTTCCCCTGCAACACAGTTTGTATAGGAAAAGATACTTTTACTTTGGTTCCAGTAATAATTTTCCCTTTCGTAGTCTTTTTTTGTTTTTGTGTTTCGAATTTTAATTTTTTCTTTTGTACAAAAGGATTTATTTCCATGAGTGTATTATAAGTGAAGGGTTTTCAAAATGTTAAAACGAAATCATTTAGCACTCATTTAACAATTCATGCTATTGAAAAATAAGAAAATCATACTCAAAGAAATACTCCTTTCAGCAAAATATACATCAATTAGTAAGGCATTTGAATGTATTTTGATTTGTTAGAATTTATTCAATTAATGAATTTTTTATGGTCATATCTATTATTTCTTTAGTTCACAATGCTAAATCCCCTTTAGGGTATTGGCACTGCATCTCCATCTGTATTTCACACCGCCACACCCACCACCAGAGTCCAGTGCCCATTATGGCCACTTCTTCCCCTCATGTGCCTGTCCTCCAGCTCCCTAGCTGTTCCCCAGCATCCTCACAGACAGAGCCCCTCAGTATCTGTGAGTGAACTGCATGTGGGGTAAGTATGACAGAGCCCTGCAGAGGGCTGATGTGGGCAGGGCTGCCAGGATCTCTGTCCGGGAGAACAGGGAGAAGGAAAGGGTCCCAAGAGATTGAGAAAGACAAGAGACTGAGATAGAGTGAAAGTGGGATCAGGGGGTGAGCAGCCTCGAGGGACTGTCACCCCAAGCATCTGACTCCTGGAGTATTTATTGTTGTTACACAAGGGAGCTGTTCTTCGGAAAAGCACAAGATATTGATCAACTATTTTTACAACCATTGTTCACATAGCTGTGGTCACGCAAAAGGTTGTACATACAATTATGCAATGTCTGACCTACCTGTCTGACCTTTAACTTCTTTTTTAAATCTCGGTAGTTCATCAGAAACCCTTCCAGCCAAGGTTTTCCTTGCAGGTGGGCACCTGGCGTTCCAGGCACCAGGGTTTCTGTTTCCCTGCCAAGCCGTTGATTATCTGAACTAAGCTTATCCCTTACTGTTGCCTGTGCAGGGTGTGCAGCAGAGATCTCCAAAGGGATCCATGACCTCAAACCCGGCCCCACTGTGCATCTGAGTGGCATGTCCCACCTAGGACCCGACCTGACCCTCCTGTTTGTAAGAACATTCTTTTTCCTTTTTTTTTTTACAGTTCATAAAACATAATAATAAAGAGTTTATTCATTAATTAACATGAGGATTTGAACTCGGGAACAGCCGGATGGATTGTGCAGACCGCTCACTATCACAGTGTGAGGTGAGCTTTGTATGACAAGGCTCTAGAGTAGGTCGTCTGACAGGCACCTAAGTGACAAGTTATAAGGAGGTGTGTTGGGGCGCCTGGGCTCTGAATATGACCTGGAACTCAAGAGAGGTGTGATGCATCCTGCTGGAGGCGTGTTTGAGCTCATGACCCAGCGCAGTGCACACACATCCCAGGGACATAGGTTTATGTCCTGGGCCTGGGGGAAACAACCAAGATGAACAACTAAATAAATGAAATGCTTCTTCCTCCTCTCCCCGCTTGCCTGCATGTCTCCTTAAAAATGAAGAGAGAGAGAGCGAGAGAGAGAGGGGCAGGCAAGTACAGGATGACTTAAAATGGCCATGGCCTTTCTCCTGCCTGTTATCTAGCAGGTGGGCTGAGGGGTGCTGGCTTATTCAAATGAATGCATTCTTACCAGGGCTTTTCACAGAATCAGGCCAAACACGTTTTGATTTCCATTTATGCCGTTTCTTCTCGCTGCAGGGCGAGGGGGTCCCAGGAATGTATTCTGTCTACAATTCCCCCATTTGGGTCGCCATCAACCTCATTCTGTGGCCAAACTGCAGTGAGCATAGGGACACTCTTCAGCATGAAGAGTCGGTCACCTTGGTGCTTACACTTTCCCACACACAGGGAGCATCTGCCCAGGAAAGGGAGAAATCAACCACCCGTGTCCCTGGAGGGCGCGTCTTTGTGAGAGGGTGATTCGTGTACCCTTCCCTGCATCTACTCTGATCCACACGAAGGAGAGAATACAGAGCACCCCAGATCTCTCAGAACTGGTCTCCGTGACACCCCACTCAGACACAAAGCGTCAAGGACAGTGGAGGACAGCCCCACAGGCAGAGGGGACGCTCCTGTTCTTCTAAACCTTTAGCCCTTCCCTTCATCAGAGATGCCATCTGCCACCCCTGGGCCTCCAGCCTTCCAGACCAGAAAGAGGCTTTTGTCCCTACTCCCTGGAAAATGTGAAAAGGACTTTATTTATCTTTACTTTCAGAGTAAAGATGAGTCAGCCCTTCTTGTCCCTGGTGACCTCGCCACTCTCCTCCACACCCCAGGCCCCCTTTCCAGGCCTCAGCTCAGGATTTAAATCATGGATCTGCTGCAGCTTCCTCAGCATCTCCACCATGCAAATTCTCCACACGTATGTTATTCAGCTGGGGCTTTTCTCTTACGGATCGCGTCTAAGATGAATTTGCTTATTTGGCCTGTGAAGACCTTCAGAGAACTGGGGAAGCTTTTTCCTTGACCCCCACCCACACATACAGGGTGTAAGCAAACCATGGAATTTGGGGCCAGTTCCTCGGAAGCCCTGATGCCTGTTTCCTCAGGCTGAAGTCTCAGGAAAGCTGGATGAACTTAAACTCTTGACCTGTCTTTACAGAGGTGATCATTTCAGCCTGCTGCTTTGCCCACAAATACTCCAGTGCAAGTTGCCTAAGAACTAGGACTTGCTCTTCAGTAGTCAAGAGCAGTGGTCAACATCAGAAAAATAGCATTGGTTCAGTTCCATTACTTAATCCATAGCCTTGTCCATAATGTCCATGGCCCCGATGTCTTTTTTTTTTTTTTTAAAGGAAAGGTGCAGGCAGGAAGAGAGAGGAGGAAGAGTTCTGTTTAGTTAACTCACTTCGTTGCAGGTGGGACACGGCTTGGCAGTGCAGGGAAGAATTCACCCTCCATAAGAGATCCGTAAGAGAAAAGCCCCAGCTGAACAACATGCAACCTCACGTTGACAGCTCGCAGCAAGTTTGCCAGCAGGAAAGGCAGCCAGGTGCCAGAGTGTCTCTGTGGGCAGTAAAGCTGCGATGCTATAGGCTGGGGTGGGGTCTGATACACCCAGGGGGTGAAATCCTCCAGGAGTGTGTCTCCTAATGGTTGTTTTTCTTAACTTTCTGCTTAATGGGGACGGTAGAGGGGTTCGGCATGCATTCTATAATAGTTGTTTTTCTTCTTTACTCTGCTTAGTTATTGCAGTTTTCTTTATAGTCTTATGATTAAGGGCTTACTGGCATGTTCTGTCTTCCCTTCCTCCCTCCTGTGCTTGTCTGGCTTTTCATTTGCTTCTTCGCTCCATTAACTGTTCCTGGTCAATTTCAGTTGTCCCCCAGGTCCTAGACCACAAACCTGGGTCCTTGGCGGTGTGTGGACCTCAACCCAGGCACAGGCTCAACCCCTGAGCCACCGAGGTGAACCAGCAATGTCTTTTATTTAAATAAAAAAAAAAAAAAAGTTTTCTTTCAGGATCCAAGCCAGGATCAAGCATTGCATTTACTTCTCTTGTCTCTGTATCTGGAATGACTCCTCAGTCTCTGTCTTTCATAACCTTGACATTTTTGAAGCGTACAGGCCAAGGCTTCCGTTCGTACATTGCATGCACTTCTAACGTGATTAGTCTTTCATAGCTTCCTTGCTTTCTGCAGTAACAAGATGTTCGCAATTCATCTGCCTGCTTCCTGTCCCCGAGGACCCCTGGTTTCTCTTGGTGGGAAATGATAAAGAGAAAACTGAGTTTTGATGCTGCTGATGGGGACAAACGGGGAGAGGGGGCCGTGGGCACTGGGACGCACCTGCTGGAGCGGGGCCGGTTCTCCCATGGTGCTCAGAGACCCCTCATCTGGGGGAGTAGCAGCATCCGCTGGCCTCTGTGGCCAGTGTTTCCGAATCGGCGTCTCGTGGGGGACACGTGTCTTCTGTGTCCTGGAACAGCTCGGGGGCGGCTCGTGCAGTAGAATACCTGAGTAGTGTTCCTACTCATTATAAAAGACCTAATTTTATTTTATGGCTTAGAGGACGTATTTGATTTTCTTATCTAATGTTATTTATTTTCTGTCGTCATTGGAAATGCAAACACAGAGCTGGGCCGTCGGGCACCTGTCAGGGAAGTGTGAGATGGCCTGTTTCTGGTCTTTATGTTGATCAAAGTTGACAGAGTAAGACGCAATTCAGACCATAATTAAACAGTAATACACGGGGCCACAGAGGGCTGGCTTTGTCCCCTGCCGTCCGTCTGGCACACCTGCTCATCCCTGGGGGCAGCTGTTCTTGGCAGAGTCCTGTCCTGTGGCCAGAGGGCTCCCAACTCATGGGGATCAGCTGTCACCGTGCCCCACCCTCCCTCTTTTTCTTTTTCTTTTGTTTTTAAAGGGAAGGTGCAGGTAGGAATGAAGGCGAGTAGATAGGCAGGCAGAGAGAGGACGGAGAAGCACTTTATTTTTGTTTAGTTTTACATCCTGGTTATTCTCCCGACCCCGGGACATGAACCTGGGTTCTTGAGATATGTGTGGACCGTGCTTTGATCAGAAGACCAAACCACTACTCCACCAGGGTGCACTGTTCCTCTCATTCTTGTGAATTCTCTCAAAGGACAGTCTTCCTAAGTAATAGGTAATCCGGCAGACTGCCTTTACTCAGGCCTGGGGTCACCGCAACCTTGGAGCAGGAAGACTGAGGTCAAAAGACAAGGAGGCCGGTGCTGTTCCAGAATCTGCACTTTCGGCCTGTGTTCCAAGTGGAAACGATAAAGGAGCAGAAAGTGCCCCAGGGCTTGCTGAGAAGCAGCCCTCAGGAGGAAGGGAGCATTCCCAGGAGGTGACTGGACATCGAAGGAAGGGAAATTGTCCAGACAGGAATCTGAGTTCTGTTGCTCCCTCCTCCCTCCTTTTTAAGAGAAGAAGGAAGAGAAGGAAGAAGCAGTTTCTGTTGGTTATTTTCTTATTTTGGTTGTTCTTCTGGCCCCACATCGTGAACCCAGTCCACACCCCCCTGCCAGCCTAGCCCCTGAGCCAGCAGGGGTGCCCTGATTTTCTACTTTCTAAGCCCTGCTTTCAACCATGATATCTTGACTCCCTTTTATGTCCCAGAGCAATATCTTATGCTCACTCAGCCACTTCGGGCTCCTGAAACTCAGCTAATTGTTTCAAAGTTCTAACGCGCACTGACTTAGACAGTCGCAGCAGCACTGCTGGGCCCCTGGCCGCTGGGGACGGGACACTGGGGGCTGCGCGCAGTCTGGTCTGTGGTATCTCTGCCCCCTCTCTTTTCTGGCTTCCTCGTGTCACTCGTGTGGACAGCAGGGAATGGAATGTCTGGGAAGAGAAGGGCAGAGACCTTTCCATTTAACTGACCGCGTGTCTGAGACAGGGACGCCGCAGTTCTAGCTGGTTTATTTCTGTCCACGGGTTCCAGTCTCGGGCGATGAGCCTTGTCTGCATTGGTGGGTGTTCCCCCGTCCCCTCCACCACAGAGGGCCCCTCAGAGAGGAAAGCATGGCTTCCCCAGACCCCAACAGCTGTCCACTTCCCAGCCTCCAGATGGAGGACCCACTGCTTGGTCTGGAGACACCTGGACAGACCCTGGGACCTGTCCTTCCTCTGCCCATTGTATTCCTTCCTATGAAAACACAGGTCATGCCAAGAAGCATATTTCCTGCACCTGCCAAGGGCCATAGGAGCCTGGCACAGGGGCCCCGTCCTTTCCCAGAGTCGGTGTTTTCAGGTCCCATTGTCATGTTCTCCAGTAAGTATACTGCACTTAGAAACCTCTAGGCTGGACACAGGAGCCATTTCTCCATGCCCTCTGGCATGCATTCCAGAACTCTAGGAAACACGACAAGTCCTCTCAAGGGCTCCTTGTTGGCGGCAGCAACGGGCTGCTCAGTAGCCGCAGCCCCACGAGCAGGGGCCCCAGGGCCCCTTTCTCCAGCGGGGAGCCGTCGGCACCCGCACGCCTCCCCGCAGCCGCATGACCTCTCGTCCTCAGCTCTGAGTCTTCCCTGTGATTCCGGAACGACAGAGAAAGTCCCTCTACTCAATGTCTTGACATTGAGACACGAAGCTGGATTTTGATCACGCCCCTAAGTCAGTGCCCCTCTGTGAGGCTGCCCTTTCTCCTCGCTGGGGTGGTAAGATTCCTCCTATGTGGAGTCTTGAGAGGAAGTCCAGTTTCTCCAGTTTCAGGATTCAGGTCGGTTTGGGGGGGTCTCAGTTTTGGAGCTGGATCTTGGGAAGAAGTTTAGTGAAAATGTAAATATTAGCAAAAGTATGCTAATATTGTATGATCCTAGAGATGTAGTACTTTCTTCTGACCAGGTGTGGTTTAAAGGGGCGGAGAAGGGGTGCCGACTCCTGTCATAGGCATTTTTCTAGTTTAAAGGCTTTGTCATTTATACAAGTATGACAGAGAAAGACCCTCAGTTGCTTTTTATCTTTGCATCAGAACCTGTTAAGGGTCTGGAGATAAGAAGGTTTAGTGTAACATGAAAAGAACTCTCAGGAGAGTCCCCGGCTCGGAGCGGCCAGGTTACTGCAGGTAATGAAGGTACTTTCCATCTTGCAGGAAAGTTTGGGGAGCTCAGCACAGACAATAGGCCTCAGAGCTCCCGTTCATTCTCTTCCCAAGCCCTTTCCCTGAACTAGGCCTTCCTTTGCTCATGAAAACGAGTATCATGTATCTGTCTAGTTTGATTTATCATCATATAACTGATTTACCACATACTTACTGTCATAACAGTTGTGATGTATGTGCTGGTGGGTGATGGTCCCCGGCTCGGAAAACTCAGACAGCAGAAGGAAAAACGCTATTATGTGACACCCATTGTTGATCAAATAATGGCATTTGCCAATGCAAAGGACAGTGGGGTCCGTCCTACTTGGGGTGTAGGAGACTTAGCTTATTTTTGTTTCTTTACATGACCCAAGAACCAGTTGATTCCAGGAGTCTTATGTGCCCAATCTGCCATGAGCGCCCCATCCAGTATGTGAAGGAAGACAGAAGGCGAGACACTGTCACACACAGGTGTGCCACGAGCGACCCATCCACGGACATGGGGCCACTGCTACCCCCGCTGCTTTGTGTTTCTGAACTCACATGCTGGCCTGCGTTCTGAGACATGAACAGAGTTGATATGGAACATTCCTCTTCTACACGTAGAAGGAGTAAAGCCAGTGGACATCACGGGCACTTGGAAGACCAGCTGGCATCTAGAGGGTATCTGGTCGACCAGCTCACATGATGACGCCTAGGTTTCAACTTAGCCCAGTGGTGCCTGTGCCGAGCCCAGACTCACTGGGTTCAAATCCCGGCAGTGCAGCTTCCTACTGAATGTCCGTGGGCAACTTAATGGGTCCCTCACTCTTTTTTTTCAGTCTGTAAAATGGGACTCTTAACCACCTTCATTGGGTTGTTATGAGGAATAAGACAATACATGTAAGCACTTAGAATCTGGGCCCTTGTGAAGTAATAGGATTAGTATCACTGTTCATAAGGGATTTCCTCCAGGTATTTTGCTAAATGGCAGCAGGGCATAACGAGGAAGGCGGGGAGGCGGGTGAAATGCACTCGGCATGGTGGGCAGGAGGGGCCTGCTCGCTGCACAGCCCACTCATGCCCACTTGGAGCTATAGCTGCAGAAAAATAGCTTCCCAAGCTGAGATGGCAGAGAACTGAGAAAGGATAAAAGGACTTTCTTTCCCCAAGACAATGGAGGTCCTTCTTTATATGATGTGGTAAACAGTTGCTTTATTGGTGGCAGTTGTGACGTTAGTTGATAAGAGTCTCCATGTAAAACAGCTGAGTAGGATGTGGAATTAAATGAGCATTTCTTTTTTTTTTCTCTTTTTGTTTTTTTAAGGAAAGGTGCAGCAGGAATGAAGGCAAGTAGACAGGCAGGAAGAGAGAGGAGGAAGCACTTTATTTTAATAGGCTGTTCATTCTGGTTGTTCATCCCGAACCCGAGATATGAACCCGGGTCCTTGGAATGTATGCGGACTGTGCTGTTGGCCAAAGGCGGCAGGCCCAACCACTCCTCCACCAGGTTGTGCCATCATTTATTTTTATTTAGTTGTTCACATTGGTTGTTTCCGGAGCCCTGGGTCCTGAACCCGGGACCTTGGGATGTGTGTGGGACTGCTCCCAGGGTGCACTAGCCATCCAGGCCACTAGGGGACGCCCTAACATGCATTTCTGAGAATAAGCTCGGAGCTCAAAAACAAACACAAATAAAGAAAAGTGACAGCAACAAACCCAAGCTGTTTGAGCTGAGGTGACCAGGTTAAACTTCGCAGGCACACCTTTAACTCCTTGGTGCGTCCCGGGGGCTCAGGTGCTAAGCCAGTGGCTGAGGCACAGCCCATGTGAAGCCCAAGGACTTGGGGTCAAGAATGGAGGGATCAACCCAAATAAACAAATGAAAGTGCTTCCTTCTCCTCCTCCTTTCTTAAAATGCCTCTTTGTCCTCTCCCTTCCTTCTTCTCTGGAACGCAGAGAGGAAGCTTTCCAAGCTTTGTCACTGTTTAATTCTGTGTATTATTCCATGCCGTGAGTATAAAAGAAATTGCATTTGACAGTTTGCTTCTTTTCTTAGACCTGTTTAGTGGAGTATTCCAGGACAGCAGGGGCACAATGGATCCAGGGGGAAAGCTTGGGGGGACGCTGTTTTGGGTCTGATTTGGGTAGAAATCGTCTTTGTAGCTGACACTCTGAAGCCGGCACATTCTTCTCCACACTCCTGAAGTAAAACTAAGGATGGAAGCACCATTCTTTCAGCTTTGACTTCCTTGGGGGACACGGGCAAAGCTGCTCTTCAACAAGACAACAACTGTCCTGGTGATTGCGTGTGGCCTGCGCGGGACGTGGCCACTTACGTTGCCTTCGGTATCAGTGAGTCCAGGACAAAGGCTGTGGGAGCATGAAGACGTGTGTTCAGGAAGAGTTAGCTATTTTGACGAAGTCACTGAACCAGGAAAAAAACAGAATAGCAGGACTTCGTGTTCTTATTTTGGTTACATCTGTTTCGAATCCCATAGGGCCCTTCAGAGGCACCATCATATTTTCTGTGCTCAGACCTCTGATGGAAGGTTCCAGGTAAACAGTTTCCCTCTTCCCTGCATCTCTGCTGGCATCCTGAAGGAGTCTGTTAAATTGAGATGAGAAGAGTTCCCTCCAGAAGAGTAGGAAAGGAGGGAGGGAGGGAGGGGAAGAAACATCTTGATTTATTTAGTTGTTCATTTTGGTTTTTCACCCCAGCCCCGTGTCTCGAACAGGTGCTTGAGTTGTACGTGGTCTGCACACCAGCATCTCTGCCACCTGAGCCACAAGCCGTGCCCTTCTACTCTCTTAAGGTGGGAATACATGCTGTATTAAAAAAAAACTACAACAACTAAGCTATATTTTTTCTTCTTTTTATCTCTATGCAGTCTATTTTCTGTATTTCCTGAAAAAATATGCTTTTATAATAACAATTTTTTGTGTGAAAACAATAAAGCTCTTTCCACAGCCGGGGAGGGAAGTCACTCAGGGCCCCTGATGAAGACACACAAGTACCTGGCTTCCCGAAGCTCATTAAGCCCATGCGTTAACCCTCAGGGCAAGAAAACCAGAATTATACAGGGGCATTGTTGAATAACAGGTAGAACTATGAGTTTATAATTAGAGATGATTTGACCAAAATTGCTGTCACTGTGCAGAATATCAAAGAGCCAGGGATGTATGTCCTGAAGGGGTTCAGGGCAGCCCTCCTCCTTGGCAGCCTCTGTCAGGAGCTGGCACCTTCAAAGCCTGGCCTGTGGGTGTTGGCAGTTTTCTCAACTTGACTTTGCTCCGACACCGTCTTCAGTCTCTAGCCCTGCTCAGCAAATGCTTTGATTGTTCATGATGAGAATGCAAGTGGAAAACATCAACAGATTGCACCCTAAGATTCTTGTAATCCTAGCCGCCAAATCTCCATCTCATTGTTTCCACTAATTCTGGGCTGTTGGATAGTATTTCTTACTCAACCTGACCAAGTTCCTGGCATTGAGAGCCTCACTCTGAGACTAAACCTCTGTGGGGCTTAGTCAACCACCCTTCTGGGCTCTTCATGGACAGATAATCAAATGAACAACAGATTAATAGGAGAAAACAAACAAGCTTTATTACACATGTACCGGGAGTCGACACAGACACGAGGACAGGAATGGGAGCAGGACCTGGGCCTTCAAAGAGAGAGGAAGAAAACTCAGTGATGAAGGGCAGACACTCATAGCTCGATGTTTACCCTGTCATATAAGTGGGTTATTGAGATGGAAAGGTTATTTCTGGCATAACCCTAATCCTGGGTAAGACCCCAATTTTCCTTCTTCTAGGTAGTTCCGGGCTTGATAAAAAATCCTGCAGGGTTTTAGTTGATTTCAGCTCAAAGTAATTCACATGCCAAAGTAGCAATTCTTGAGGAAGCCTGTTCTGACATCTCAGCAAGGCCTCTTCCTCCCCTCCAATTCTCAATACATCCCACTCTTCAGTAAATTCAGACTTTGTGTCCCCTCTCCAAGACATTGCCTGAGCTGTCAAGGTCACCTCCCTTCCCAAGTCATGGAGAAACTCAACTTCCATCTTACCAACAGTAATGCCTGGGGCTCACTGTCAGCTGTGGCGTATTCTTGGACAGGTTTTGGAAACCCTGCATTTGGTAGCACATTTTAAAAGCTCGTAGTGAAAATTGCTCCTAAAAATTAATAAATATGTTATTTTTTTAAAAGCCCCCTTGCAGCTCAGGTGGCTAAGGCACAGACTGTGAAAACCATAGACCTGGGTTAGAGACCCAGGGCACGAAAAAAAATTGTTCTTCAGAATTTGTTTCCTAAAGCTCTATATTATTTCCACCTTTTACCAAGAAGTTTGAAATGTTTGTGAGGTTTTCTAGAGAAAAGACCAGAAAAGTAGGAAAACAATAGGTGCATTTTCTCTGACCATGAGACACTCATCACATAGCAATTTGGGACGTCAGCAAAACAGCCAAAGGTCCTACTTGGGACAAGTGCTATATTAGCAGGCCTGCCTGGCTATTTGACACAGACAATGAGAAGGAAATCAGCACCATTGTCAACATGCTGCAGCCTTCAAACTGGTAGGCCTATAAGGTCACAGGGAAAACTCCCTGCATGCTCTTCCCAGGTTGGCCGAGCAAATTAACAGCAGGCAGAGTAGAAGGAGAAAAGAACAAACGTAATTATACACACGTGGAGGATTTACATGACTTTACAGTCTAGAGAAAAAGGGACAAGCTGAGAGTTTCTATCCTGAGCTCAGTAACAGGTAGGGATTGTGTGTGTTAAGAAGCGCATGTCATTGGATGATGCAGCCAGGCAATTAACCAGAGCCTGTGACCTGGCCATCTGGCAAAATCTGTTCATCATAAACTGAGGACTTTATGACATGGATTCAACATCTAGTCCCAGGTTAGATAAAATAGCTGCGAGAGGCACAGCCTGGTGATCTAGTGCTTCAGTCCACCAGGCATGGTCCACATACATCCGAAGGACCCAGGTTCATGACCCAGAGCAGGAGGGAACGACCAATATGAGCTACTAAATAAAATAAATAAAATGCTTCTCCTCTCTCTTTTTGTCTGTCTACTCACCTTCATTCCTGCCTACAACTTTCCTTTAAACAAAAAATAGCTGAGAGAGACACAGAAAATAGAGGGAACCTTCCATTGAGGCACAAAGGTGTGTTCAGCCTGGTAAGCTAGCAGACCATCTGTTGGCACCAAAGTACCTGCTGTTGCCAGCACTCAGGGAATTCCCCAGACGCCTTACCCTCCTCCAGGTTGGCCCTCCCGGTGCCTCCAAATCCCTTCCCTTGCCCCATGCTCCTCCTTCCAGGTATGTCTATAACGTCTGTGGCCCTGACAGCGGAGCAGCAGATCTGAGTGGGGGCAGGAGGCAGGTCTCCCACCTCCTTGACAGCGCCGCTCAGTAATAAACCTGTTTTCCTTCCACCAACATTCGTCCTGTCCAGCACTGGCTTTTGGGGGTGGTGAGAGGCCAGACCTGGGTCCAGTCACAATAAAAGGACAACGTCATAGGACAAAACCCCAGCTCTTGATGTTTGCTCTGCCTTAAGGTGGAGTTCCTTCATGAAAAGGTTATTTCTGGAGATGATCCTATATGGTAGCAGTCTCTCCTGAGGTCCACAGGTCCTCCGCTGACCTTAGTTCCGCACCCCAAGGTGGCATGCATTGGAAACAGCCTGCTTTGGACATCTTGGGAAAATTCTTTCTGCCCATTTTTGGAGAGGCCAGTCCTCAGACAAACATAGGGACCCAGACTCTCTTCAGGACCCAGGGTGAGCCTTTAAAACTCTCTCCAGCTCAAGCCCTCCCAGGGCTTCTCATCATGCTTACAATGATCAACATCTCATGGAGACTTACAAGGCCCACAAGCTTTGATTTTCTAGTGTAAGGGCAAATCTAAGTTAAATTTAAAAAAAGAGATTTAATTATCCTGTTGAAAATAAAGGGAAATATATCCCTAACTCTGTCTTAGAGATTTTGCTTTTCAGAACTGGTAAGTTCTTTCTTGGACTCTATCCAATGTGTATGAATCTTTGTAAAGCTAAAGAAACCTCTTGCCAGACCTGAGAAGAGAAGGTCTTTCTCGAGGACTCAGGAAGCATCTCTTTGAAACGTAATAAAGAAAGACATTGCCCCCACTCCAATTTCTGCAAGAGTTTATTTCCCTTCGGTCAAAGTACATTAACACAGATGGTCACCCCACCTACCAAGTGAAGCCAGCATGGACTCATGCCACAAATATTGTTACTTAAGAATGAGACATTGTTTTTTTAAGAACGAGACATTGTTTTCTTGCAAGTACATTTGTAATGCGCTGTTTCCACTGGGCTGTATATAAAAGGGTGATCTGTCTTCCAGCTGTGCACATTCTGAGTGGGTTGCCTATGAGCCACATTGATTTCTGATTGAACTCCATTCAACAATAAAGTCATTGTCTTTCTCTTCTACCTCAGTGGAGAGGTTTTCTGGGTTGGGAGGAGATTGTGTTTGTAATTCTATGAGCTGACCTACGCCCTCCTTCCCTTTGTTTGCTCAGTTCCAGCCACACCAGCCTTTGTATCAATCTGACTCAGGGCCCCACATTTCTTGTCTGCCCTGTTTCTCTCGGTGTGCTTCCCTCTGTCACCTGGACACTCCTCACAGAGGTCATCCCTGACCACAGCCTTCACCCCCTTCATTTGTCCTCGCCACACCAGCCCCTGTCTGTAAGGGACTCATCCGTGTCTGCTCTTGCAGGGTCTTCCGTGAGGTCAGGACTCGCTCGCTCTGTGTGGCTCGTTGCTTTGTCTGCAGTGTCTGGTGTTGAGGAAAGAACGGAAATCAGTCTCCTGCCAACTCAGAAGACCCCTCCACCAGCGTGCCTTCACCATGAAGATGTCCGCAGCAGAGGCCACCCCGCGACTCAGAGCGGGTCTCCAGGTGCTCTGGCACACAGACTGTTTCAAGCTGCCATCCCTTGAGGTCCTGGAGGGCAAGAAGTGTTTGCCCCCCCACCCCCATCAAAGAGGTCTCCCCCACTCGTGCCTGGAAGCACGTAGTTTGGGGGAATTATCATCCAGGCGCAAGTTTTTCTGCAGAAATGCCTTCTCTATCGGAGAAACCCATCTTTACCGTTAGGATAAGGATGAGGTCAGCCCCTCCGTGTCACGGGAAGCCCGCTTCCCTTCTCCTCGATAACCCAGTCCCCCACCTCATGCCCCAGGTTCGGATTTGAGCCCGGCTCCTCCCTGCTGATGTCAGGACCTACCTGATCACTGCAGCTCCCCTGTGTGCACGTCATTGACTCAGTCTTCCTCTGCCAGTGTAGCTGATGCTGTTTTGATCACTCCACCCTTAAGAAGACCTCAAGGGGCGGGAGGGGGTCCCCCGCACCCTGACCAACACACCAGTAACGTCACAGGAGGACCGCCGCGTAGGTGGACCATTGCTTCTCAATGCTTCCTTTCTGGATGCAAGATGGTCAGGGCAGTTTCCTGCTTGGGTCTCACCCTCAGCGTCCCTTGGGGTGGCCGTATCCACGTTATTCTGGGACACTCATTGGCCACAGAGGCGCTGCGCGGGGAACATTTGGTACTTACTGTCAAGGTCCCTCTTCTAGGCCCCCCAAAGCTTGTGTGTCTTGTGCATCCGTTCACCCACCAGGTCCTACCCAGAAGTCCACCATATAATCTCTCTTGATAAATATAAAACAACTAATTCACCAGCATACACTTTGATTTCCAGTCATACTTCCTTTATTTTTCTTTAAGGACAGGTGCAGGCAGGAATGAAGGGGAGCAGGCAGGTAGGAAGGGAGAGGAGGAAGAAGCACTTATTTTATTTTTATTTAGTTGTTTACACTGGTTATTTACTCCCTGACTTGGGACTCGAGTCCAGGGGGGTATGGCCTGTGCTCCTTCGGAGGCAGTTGATCTAACCGCTGCTCCACCAGGGCGCACCCATCATTCCTTTGACAGCACTTGTTCTCATGCTCCTGAGCTCCCTTCCAACTAGTCTACCTGGTCCTCTGGGCCTGGATGGCTGCCCGGGGGCTTTGCACAGGCCACAGGACCCGGACTCTGTGTCCTGAGATGAGGACACCGCTGACCGGGACCACCAGCGGGTAGAACGTTCTGCACAGAGGAAATGCTAGAAAGCAAACTTCATACTGGCCCCTGGCCTCAGGCACCCGGGTTCATCAACTCCCTCAGGAAATCACAAAGAGCTGTCAGTTAGTTTCTTTTTTGTCTTTTTACCACATGGCACTATTTTGCCTTTGTGCCTCTGTAAGAAGCATTGAAGAAATGGAGGAGCTGGCTGAGCCTGTCGCAGAGCCTGTCATTCTAGGGATCAGGACATTCCAGCTCAAAAAAAAAAAAAAGAAACTTGGACAACGGGGAGAGAAGAGCAGGTTCTCCCTTATCTGTTTGGTATTTTTTAAAGAGTTTCCTTACATTAAGAGTCTTTGCTTGTATGTATGCATGCGTGTATGTATGTATGTATGCATGTGTGTGTATTTATATTTTTTTAAGGAAAGGTGCAGGCAGGATTGAAGGCAAAATGGCATGCAGGAAGACAGAAGAGGAAGAAGAATTTTATTTGATTTAGTTGTTCCCCCTACGCAAACCCAGGTCCTTGAGATGTATGCGGACTGCGCTCAACTGGAGGAAGAGGACTTAACCGTTAACCACCAGGACGTGCACTTTAGACAGACAAGAAGCACCCTTCCCTGAACCCTGCCTTCTGGAAGCCCCCATCCCAAACACGCAAGCAGAAGGAAAAGTGCAGGCAGGAACAATGAAGGTGAGTAGGCGGGAGGAGAAAAGAGGAAGAAACCTGTTTATTTCATTTTAATTTACTTGTTCACACTGGTTGCTCCCCACCACAGGCCCAGGACTCAAACCCAGGGCTAAGTGACTTGCTCCTTCAGAGGCGACTGACCTCACCACTGCTCCACCAGGGGGTGGCATGAATTTTTATTTCTAACTTTCAAAATGTCAAGACATATATGTGGGCTCCTTTTAGTCACTTACAACAGGCTCCCACAAAAGAGTGGAACTTCTGGAATAGATGTGTGAGGAACTTAGTGGACTCTCTCCCCAGAAAAACAATCGCTTAATGGGTAAAAATTATATATACTTTTCAAAGTAATCATTTAAATTGTCATCAGGGCTGGCACAGGTGCTAAGCTGGCAGCTGGGATGCAGACCATGCAAACTCAACAACCAGGCTCTTGACCCAGGGCCAAGGAAACAACCAAAACAAATATAAGCAAATAAATAGAAGTGCTTTTTCCCCTCCCTCCCTCCCTTCCTTCCTTCCTTCCTATACTTCTTCCTCCTCTCCCTTCTTTCTACTCTTTTAATAAATAATAAATTGTCATAAGGGCATACAGCCAATGGGGAAACAATTATTCAAGAAAATCTGCAGACTCTCATTAAAATTGGAGATTCTGAGCCACAGCTTGCATCCATCTTCCTGTCCAACCAGGTGTGGCCAAGAAGACAGAAACTCCCTTGCCCCACCCAGACACCTGGAAGATGGACATACTTCCATAGGGACAGCGGACCAAGAAGACTGTGGCCTGGCTCACCCAGACCCCAATAACTAGAGGACAAATAAACTCATAAAAATGGTCACAAGATTTGCCTAGACATGTCTCCCAAGATATCAACGGCTAATAAGTATAGGAAGAGACGTGAAGCTCGTTAGCCATCAGGAAAACAGTAACCCACATCAAACATACCCGTTCACACACACTAGAATGGTGAAATTAAAAAGGACAGACGATAAATTTTGGCGAGAATGTGGAAACTGAAACCCTCCGGCATTGTGGTGGGAAATCAAAAATGGTGCCACAACTTGGGAGCGCATTTTGGCAGCTCCTCAAAGTGTGAGCACAGAGCTGACATTACAACCCGGTAATTATCTCTTTCATCTCCCAAGGTGAGATGAGATGCTCCATTTCGTCAAACCAATGCTGGAAGTGAAAAAAAATGGCTACCCATGTGCACTTCATCTGCTTAGGCATCTGCCCAAGAGAAAGGAAAGCAGATGCCCACACAGGAACTCGTATGTTCTTGGCACCGTTTCTTGTGACAACCAAAAAATAGAAAGCACTCGAATGTCCATAAACAAAATGAGCTGGAAAACAAAAGGTAGGCTCTCCCTACAACGAAATATTCAGCAACGAGAAGGAATGAAAAACCCATATAGATGCCAATGTAGATACTTTTGGAAAACATGCTGAATGATGGTAACCAGTCACTGAAAAACCACCTCTTCTGTGACCTCATTGACATAAAATGTCCTGAATAGGCAAACCTATAGATAGGGGCTGGGTTGATCGTCACCTCCAGCTGGAAGGGGGATGGAAAGGGTTTACAGGCAAGGGGTGATTACCAACTGGTATAAGGTTTCTTCAGCACGATGAGAATTTTTAAGATTAAATTGTGGAGAGTGCCCCTGGTGGCCAGGCGGTCTAGTGCACCGTGGGAGCAGTCCCACAGACATCCCAAGTTCCCAGGTTCAGGACCTGGGGCCAGTGGGGAACAACCAAAGTGAACAACTAAATAAAAATACAAATAAATTAAAAAAATTAAATTGTGATGGTGGCACAACTCTAAATAGACTCAAATGTATTGAACTGTACTGTTAAGTGGCTACATGATAGAGCCTACAAATTGTATCTCAATCAGGGTGTTAAAAAAAGTTAGGGCTAGAGCTGGTACAGAAAAGAGAATTTGAGACCAGAGGACAGGTAATAGGGGCCTGAAGGGATCTCCCACCATCTCCCACAAGCTGCTTTTTAGAAAAGAGAGCCTCTTCCCATTAATCCTTTGTCCCCTTAAACCATCAAGCGTAGCTGAGAGCAGAGGGGTCCGATGACACTTGCAGGAATTTGAATCCCAGAGTGCCCTCACCTGCACACTTGATCTAGAAAATCTTCTGGGTCCCAAGGGAAACAAGTGTGAGGAAAACTCTGTTCTTCTGAGACCGCTGATGAAACGCAAATGCTGTCCCTGCTCCCTGTAGGGAAACCAGTTTCTCCCCATTGACCCTTCACTTTCCCAAACCCTCCTCTATGTTCACTTCTTTTGTGAATCGGTTATCACACCTGCGCACTTCTCTTGGGAAGAGGCAAGAACACAAGCTCCCGTTCAAGTTGGTGGGAAGGGCCCGGTTTTACTTTCTACTGAGCAAGTCTTCTGGGCACAGAACGGCTCATACTGGCAGACTGGTGTACAAGGAAGACTAAAGGCAAAAGCTTTCGCTCAAAGAAGCAGAGGAAAGTCGACCTTCCCAAACCCGAAAGAGGATTCTTTCCTCCTCCCCGCCCGCTGCCCTCAAGATCAAGTTCAACTCGCCCCCAGGTGGTCAAAGGGACAGGCCCAGGAGCTCAGCGCAGTCTCCACGCCCTGCTGAAGTCAGAGGGCCCTGTTAGCCCTGCCTCCCCGAAGCCAGGGAGAGGAGAGACACTGCGTGTGTCAAACCCACGCGGTGGGTCTGAAACCGCCTTCCCGGCCTGCACTTCATTTGTCAGCGCCGCAAACAGGCCCGCGGGTGGGGAGTAACTGCTGGTGCCAAGTGTGTGGGCAAACTCAGGGCAAAGGGTCAGTCAAGACGGAGCTCTGACTTGACTCAGGTTGATTCACCAAAGTGTAGATTTGGTATGTGACGCTCAGGCTGTGTGTGCCCAGTAGGCTGAGTCAGAGACGAGAGGGTTTTCTCGCCGCCCCCAGCGCCTCCCCGGAGCAGCGCCAGCCACGAGCGACAGACACCCGGAGTGTGGCGGGGCAGGAAGGGGCCACCATCGGCCTGCTTACTCTCAGCTGCTCAGAAACGTGTTCTTACCTTTTTCAGCCTCCCTGGGGAAGGCGGCCGCCACACTTTCGGGTTCATGCCTTGGGTGAAGGCCCAGGGCTTTGGGTACAGATGAGAAGCTGCGCATTCAGAGATACGCACTCGGTGGGCAAGCGATGGACCCCGGTCCGGAGCCTTCAGAGCCTCCCTCTTCCAAGCAGCGCCTGTCGCCCTGGGCTGGTGGAAGACATCTGCCTACGTGGCTCAGCAGCTGTGCGCAGCAGTTGGGAAATGAACCAGTACTTTAGGGAAGCCTGCTTCTGGGAACTCCAGCGCGTGCCACCACGCATCTTAATATTTCTCTGAGATGTGCCTTTGTCCCAAGCCTGCTGTGTGCCTTTCGGGGCCTCCTACCAGGCTGGCTGCTGGGTTCTCAGCAGAACCCCTGGGCAGCAGGCAGAGCAGCAGTGTGTGCGTCCGTTGGCTCTGGGCCCCCCGCCCCCGGTGGCTTACTCGGTCCCAGCATGCCTGCAGCTCCTCAGGGGTGCAGGGGACACACTCCGGCGCGGAGCACGACTGCACACGTGTGGGCCTCCATTGTCGCGGTCCTGACCTCGATGAGAAGGTGCAAGGAAACGGCACGAGTGTGTCAGGTGCGTGCCATGAGCAAGACACCTGTGTGTCGTCACACTCCCCCACCTGGCAGATGCTTTGCTGCTGCTCACCTGTAAGTGAGGCAGGAGGGTGAAGTCACTTATCCAAGGTCACCGCAGGGAGGTCGCGGATGACAGGGCCGTGGGGAAAGTTCACAGAGTGCGGGGTTCTGACCAGCACGCTGTGGAACAGACAGAACTTTGTCCATTTAAAACACCACCATGTAGCCTCTCCTCCCCACACGGCTCAGGCGGCTAAGGCTCAGCTGCTGAAAGCCTCCAGGATATGCAACGCAGCTTGGAAAAATGCCACAATATTCGGGGCATTCTCTCACAGCTCAGGTGGCTGAGACCGGCAGGCAGACCATGTGAAAAAGCCCAAAGACCCAGGTTCAAGACCTGGGACTCGGGGGAAAACCAAAATAAATAAAGATACTTCCTCCCTCCTCCCTCTCTTCTGTCCTTCTTTCCTCTCTTTAAATAAGTAAATAAATAAAGACACTATTGTGGCGAATCCGCAGTGATATAAATCAGTGGTCCTCAACTCTGTCATTTGGAAATCACCTGCAGAACTGAAAACGTCCACCCCTAGAGATCCCGGCCATTGGTTACATAGCGGCCTGGGTCCTGGAAGGACTGAAGACCCCGGTGAGTCTAATGTGTACCCAGGATTGAGAACTACTGCTCTAAAAACTCGGGAAATGAGTCGCTCTCCTTGCTCTGCTTTCTGGTCACACAGGGCCCTTAGGTAAGGTCACTAGGGGGGCTTCAAACTTAAAGGAGTTCCTGTTTTTTCTTATAAAACTCAGGGTGAGCAGACAGGCCCTTGCACTCGTCCAGGGTCCCCAACCGATTTGCAACCGGATGGAAGTAAGGCTGTGGATAAGGTGTGCGCGCTTCTCATAAAGTTCTACAATCAGAAATTGGCTTCAGAGACAAAGAAAAGGAAGGTGGACTTGTTTGAACAAAAGGAGTTTCTCTTCCTTCAAGCCACGCCAACCTATAAGCCTTCATAAAGCTGCAGGGCCCCTCCTTCCCCGGGCAGACACCAAGAGACTCGGCGCTCAGCAGAGTGGCTCATGGTTGAGACAGGGGTGTGCACTCCCTGACCCGGAGACCCAACCGGCTCCACGCCGCTGTCGCATCACAGTCCCAGGAGATGAGCGTTTCCTGCAGGCCTGATCGACCACCATGAGGGCCAGCCTGTGGCGATTCGGTCGCCTGGGCCACACTGTCCAGTGGCTCCTGCTTGCGGCTGTGGTGATCTTCTTCCTTTTCGTCCTGCCTTCCTTGGTCCAGGAACCTGATACAAAGCCCTCCAGGTAAGATTCTGAGCCTCCCCGGGTTCCTCATACCTGAGAGCGGAGCCTGAACTCCGTGTCCACGCCGGGGGGCAGGGGCAGGGGCAGGAATGGCACGAACCCTGCAAGGGGACTTCGGGCAGGCCAGACGCCATGGGGCTGGTGCCGCGGAAGCCGAGGCAGGAGCCGGAGACCTCTCGTGCTGGGTCTCCAGAGGACCGATCGAAAATTTTAAAAACACCACTATTTTCCCCTCCGGCACTGCAAGTCCTAAGTGCGACTGTGGGGTTCGTTCTTACGTGTCATTCTCTGTCTTCTGAAGCAAAAGATTTGTTCTGTGTGTCCCATTCGTTGCCAGTCATGCCCTTTCCTGAGAAGCTCATCAGGCACTAGGAGACCCCTCCCACAGGGAGGCAGCCTCAGGTCTCAGGTCTGGCCCCCAGGGCAATCCTTGCAAAGCTCCTTCCAGGGGGTTTTCTTGTGAAATAGACACATCTCCAGCAGTGACAGACCCGGTTCTTTTTAGACTCCTGTTTTGATGATTTTTTTTTGTGTTGCTCTTCTTAATAATGCTTACAGGTAATATTGGATCTCAAACAAGTTTTTGAAGGTAAATCTGACAAAGTGTAAGGGGCTCTGTATTATACTCTCCTCTCGACCTTCAGAGGGGACCATTCTTAGTACTTTGGTGTACATAGAATTATTGCAACGGCCTCCTCTTTCTCAGAGGCGCCAGGTCCCAAGACCCCCGGTAAAGCTGAAAACTGCAGTGGGCACTGAGTCCTGGACGGACCTCATTTTTTCCCAGACGCGTGGACTGTGATAAGGTTTACACATAAATCAGCCACGTAGGAGATTAACAGTGCCATGGACAATCAGACAGAACAGCTAGGACACTGAATGTGGTCTTTCTCAGAATATTTATCATATCTGACATTTCTGGACCGAGGTGACCACCGGTCACTGAGACTCTGGAAAGGGAAAGTATGGCTAAGGGAGACCCCTGTATGTAACTGTCACCCCCACTTTTCAGCAGTCAGGCCACGCCAGGTACTGCGCCAAAAGCTTGAAGCTTATGTGCTCGCTGATTCTGAAATGGAGGAGAACACTGAGATCAGAGACCTAAGTGAATCACTCAGGTTCGCCCCACGCAGGAGCCGCGTCAGGATGCGTACCCAGGCGTCGTGGTTCTTTAGCACATTCGATGCAAGGCCTTAACATAGACGGCTGTGCAGACAGAGAGCTGCACGTTCCGTGGGCTGAAGGCTCCTTTTTTCACTGCTGCAGAGCATTGCACAGAATGGACCTACTTCACGTGCTGAACCAGTCCCTCTGGATTGATGCTGAGTTACCAGTCGATTTTCATTTACTTTTATAAGCATTTGTATGAGTGAATTTCTCAAAGTGCAGTTGTCAATACAGGGGCCATGTCCCCACAGAATGTCAGAAGTTGCCCTCACGCCACCTGGAAGGACCACACCAATCGTGTGAAAGCTCACTCCCCAGCCCGCTGTGGCAACGCTGAGCATCACGGTTATTTTTAAAATGTAATCATCAGATAGTTCGAGGTGAAAGTGTGTTTCTCCTTTTAATCTGCCTTTCTCAAGCCACCGGTGAATTTAAGCATCCTCTTAAGTTCATGAATCCTTTGTATTTTTCTATGAATGAAAGTTATCCCTGCGTCTTTTTAAAAATGAAATTATCTTTGCTTTGGTAGGAGTTTTTTTTGTCTGTTAGGAATAGTAACTCTTTTCCATCATACCTCAAATGTCTATTTGTCTGATGCTTGTTTTATCGCAGTGTTTGCGATATTTCATGTCACACACAAGCCACTACAGTAGATAAAGTTGGTTGGTTGGTTTTTTTTCCTTTATGGTCACTGGACTTTGTGCAATTTCTAAGGACGCCTGTGCCACTCCCAGATGATAGAAATCATTGTCTGTGTTTTCCACTAGTATGTTCATACTTTTATTCTTTAAGCTAAAATACTTAATGCAGCTGAAATACGTCCTTGCATATGGTGTGAATGTGGGTTTGTAGTCATTGGAACTCTTGATGGCAAGAAACAAAAACGCGGTTCAGCGCAGCTGGCACAAGCAGACAGGGGTGGGAGAGCATGGGCCGCGCTATTTATTCCTGGGAGGACACCTCAGGGCGGGGTGGGCTCAAGGAACTGCTCTGAGACGGGCCCAGCCGGTGCCAGTGCCCCAGGTTGACGGCGATGTCAGTAGCTGCCAGCTGCTGTGGCCCCAAGGCTCCTGAGACAGAGGCTGGCGCTGTCTGCGGTGTAATGTCCGTGGGAAGAAGCTGGAGCCCCGTCCCACCCGGGTCTTCACCCAGCAGCGGAGCTGAGCTCCCTGTGGTGCCATGAGGGTCAGCACGCTGCCAGCCCAGGATCGGGTGTCCACTGCAAGCATGCTTGGGGCCACAGCATGACTGAGGCCACAGGAGACATGGTCCTGGTGAGGAACATCCTGGGGAGGGCCGTGTGCCAGAGGGAACCCTGCCCCAGAAGCACATTTCCCAGCCTTGCAGAGACACCCATGTTGGCAGGACCCCAGCATCACTAGAAGCCCCCTGAACTGATGCAAGCAGGGGCACTGCAAGCCTCCACCCCCCGACAGGCGGGCACTTGTGTCGTCCCAGCAGAAGAGCGAGGCCTTACTGGCCCCTCCTCCCCAAGTCCCCAGCACCCCCAAAACTAGATCTCACTGACTTGATAAAGGGGTGGTGGAGGCGGGGTACAGGAAAAGACTATGAAAGCTGTGGACCTGGGCTTGAGACCCGTTCTGGGGGTGGCGGAAACAAGGAAAAAAGTTTTTGAATCAAATGAAATAAGACTTCTGTAGCTTTAAACTGGATTAGGCGGAATTTGGGGCATTTTTAAACAATCTTTCCTGTAATTGTTTTCAGACTGAATTTTAATCAGCCAGTGTGACTGTCAAGTTGTTGAATCTGCCCAAGACCTGAAGGGCCAGGAATGCGACCACGCATTGAAATAAACGTCTCAGTAAATTGTTGACAGAATCATGTGCCCAGATAAGTGGGACAAGAGAGCAGAGGTCCCCGCAGCAAAGGGTTCCCTGTCATTGACTCTTCAAACAGAGGCTGATCAGGGGGAAGACAGGTGGGGCCTAGATGAGGCCTGGAGGGTGACCTGAAATAATTATCCTCTCCCCGAGCCCAAGCAAGGGCCCCTGAGGCAGGAGGGGCCGGGATGGCTGCACAAGGCCTGTAGGCAGAGGACGCTTGTGAGAGCGGTGTCTTAAACCGACATCAGTCCGGTGAACGGGGCAGATGGGAGGAGGATGAAGTCCACTTTGACTGCTCTGATTCCATGGCAGATTCCATGATTCCAATGCGGAGCAGGGACCAAGCTCACATGAGGTTTCTGAAGCCTAAGACAAAGCCTAAGACAACGCCCATGGGAACAGGAAGAAGTAGACAAACCAAGGGGACAGGGTCACAGAGCAGGGAGAGCACGGTGGAGATGGTGGCATCTGAATAATGCCTGAGGGCAGTGTGACATTTCAACCACCAGGAACATGGCACCCTCAGGAAGCGCTCTGAGCAATGGCGCAGAAATGAGGAACGGCAGGATGTGCTCGGGAAGGAGGCCACCTGTGACTCATTTAACACTGAAGTGGCACTCATGCTGTGCCAGGTGCTGGCCTCAGAAGGTTAGCATGGGCGTGCCCCGGTGGCCCAGCGGTTTAGTTCACCGAGAGCGCAGTCCCCACACATCCCAAGGTCCCTGCTTCCGGGGGAACAATCAGGATGAACAGCCTAACAAAGTGAAGATCTTCCTCCTCTTCTCTCTCCCTGCCTGCCTGCTCGCCTGCATTTCTGCCCGCACCTCTGCAAAACTAGAGTCGTGAATCACAGATCTCGCCTTTGAGGCGCATACTATTACACCACACCCTTTGACAGATAAAAGAAGTCACTTATTCACGGGCACCCTGGTCACTTAAGTTTACACTCAGGCTAGTTCCTAAGTCCATGCTTCCCGCCAAGGCACCAGGGAACATTACACCCCTGCTCCTGTCTATTAGATTCACCGCAGCTCTGTGCTGTGAGCCCAGCGTTGGCTGGCTGGGTCATGTTGGCTTTTGCCGGACTATGAATTTCCTGCGGGTAGGAAGGGTCTCTTGTGTCTCCATTTCCCTGGTGCTCTGAACGGTCCTGGACCCAAGCCACTGAAGACGCTGGAGGACCAAAGAATGAATGTGTGGTCTTATATCACAGACCAAAAGTCCAAACTTTATTCTGTGGTTCTTCACATTTTGGAGTAAAGGAATAACTTGCTTTAGCAGATTACTCTGCTAATAGGTTAGAGGGGCCATGGTGGAGGGAAAGTGGCTCAGGGCACAGTCAGCAAGGCCATGAGTGCGGAGGTTATGGTCAGTGGGACCAGGAAGAAGGGACAGAGAATAAGTGGGACCTGGATTTGGCAGCAAATAGGACAGCCCTTCCTAGGAGTGGAGTAAAGGATTTAAAGACGATGCTCTGATTTCAAAGCCAGGTTCCTGGACCATCTCGCTCTCAAATCTCACAACAGCCCCGGGTACACAGAGCAGGCAAAAGTTTTGCAGTTTGTCTCTTATTTGCTCCCTGCTAGGTAACTACAATCTAAAACCAGGCCAGCCTGCTTGCCTTCCCTAGTCTGGAATAAATTTCTTGGGGAGAAGACCTGAAGGGGCTCATGAAGAGTGAGCTGTAGAATCAGACTCTGGCGTCTCGGTGGCTGTTTTGTCATTTTGTTTTGATGTAAGAAATATAACTTTATTTTCTCCCTTTACATATGATTTGGGACTCTCACCCACCCATCACCTGTAGGGAAACCTACGCTCAGCCACCCCAGGAAGGCAGCAGGGCTCCAGGAGACTGAGGCCTGGGAGGGGAGGCTGGTCCTTAGCTGTCAGCCGTCCCTCGTCCCTGCCTCTTGGTTCCGTCAGGGCCTCTTGGCTCAGGTGCCAGGATTTTCTGTGACTCTGTCTACCATCCTGCATGCAGCCATTTCCTCTGAGGGTCTCATTAGACCCCAAGGACACTGCCAAGAAGGGGATCCCTCTGAGCTTGGGGCCCTCCTTCCCTCCCCCTCCCCTCCTCCCCCAGTCTAGAGGGGACAACGCAGTAGGAAATAGAAAAGTCCTCCTCCAAGACATTTTCTGTTTCAGCAAACCTCCCAGTTCAGGCGTAGGTATTTGAGAGGGAGAGCTCAGAGGTTATGCAGAGTAATTATTACTTCTTTGTGTGCCTGTGTGGCCGATGAACAGAGCTGACTCCGAACTGGTGCAGGCAGGGACAGCCATGAATGACACCACAAAATGTGACCCAGAGACATCTGTCAGTAAAGAGGCCTAGAGAGGGGGTGGAATGCTGGTCCCTCAGGTGCCAGCAGCTGATTCTTTGATACGTCTTTGATTTCATCTCCTTTGATACGCTTGCTCTTTCGGTAACAGCACATTGCTCATTGTCAGAATAATCCAGAAAAGTTCATTTCTGAAACCTCAGGAGGAAAAACCCCATGTCGGGGCACACCTCCACCCCTATTCAGAGTCTTCTCTGCCCCCCACCCCTACTCTCAAACCAACAGTGACACCCATGGGTCTGAGGAGAAGAAGGTAGTGTAGAGGAAAGAAGTTCGACTTTATAAAAATAATAATTGCATCATTTCTTTTGTTTGAAACTTTGTATGCATGTTAGGATACGGACATGGAAACTGTGCACCTCACCCCTCACCCCCAGGAGAGTTCCAGTCCCTTCCCCAGCACCTTGTTCCTCCTCCCTTCCCCCTGGTAACCGCCGGCTATGTCCTGTGAGTTTTGGTGGGGTTTGTCTGTAGAATTCCAGCTTTCTGTTTTCACAGGAAAGGTGCAGCACGAATGAAGGCGAGCAGGCAGGCAGGAGGAGAGAGGAGGAAGAAACGTTTCTGGTTTTATTTAGTTGTTCACACTGGTTGTCTCTCTCCCAACCTAAGACTTGAACCCAGGGGTGTGTGGCCTGTGCTCCTTCGGAGGCAATAACTCTAACGGCTACTCCACCAGGACGCTCCAAATTCCAGCTTTTAAGACCAGTTCCCATCATGCTGGCCCACAGGGAGCTCTGTGGGGTGGACAGCACCTCAGGGAGAGCTCAGGACCCCTCTGTTTGGGTGGCTCTTTGGAAATGGGGTCCAGTCCCTGAGGTACATCGTTTTTCCTCTTTTGTCCCCACGGTATGTGTCCTCTTTATGATTTAACTCTCCCAAACCAAGAGAAACCAAAGAATTGGCTCCAAATAACTACAGACCATGGATTTCTGGGCTGTCCCCCCAGCATACAAAGAGAAGCCGAGCAAGACAAAGCCCCATTTTTTGTCATCCCAGTACCCTGCAGACTCATCTAAAGTTTCAAAGTGAAGTTCTAAATGTCATCATGTCTGGGAAGATTGTCGGGCTCTCCCAGGGTCAACGCTGAGGTCTGCAAAGAAAGCAGAGGGGTTCTTTTCTCTTCAGACAAGACCGAGACCCTGAAAGTTCTGGAAAGCCCAGCGCGGTGAGCCACAGTGGGGACTGGAGGGAGTGAGGGATGTCCTTGAGGGGAGCCGAGAGTATGCTCCCCTTCCCAGGAGAAGCGGGATGAATGCTGGGGGCCCAATGCCTAACCACAGGAAGAGCTGGATCCCTGGGGCCGACAGGAGGAGCCGAGAGCTGGAGGCATGAGGACAGGCCTGTGAGGATGACCTGCCACCCACACTGGGCAGGCAAACCTGGCCTGACCCCCTTCCAGGGTCAGAGAATGGCAGAGTCCAGAGTTCTGCCAGGAATCAAAGGGATCTTTTAACTCCTCTCATCCTTGATAAAATAATCTCCGACTTGTACTGGTTTTATGAGTGACCTTTGATTCAGGGTATAGTGCCAAATTTTGGTTGGGACAGACTCTCCGGCAGTGAAGGGGGCCCTGTGTTCACCTGCATTGCCTTCCAGGTCAATGCTGCTTTCATGCCTCTGCGATTTCACATGGCCGCAGGCATCAGTGAATGCCGAACCTCTGGCCGAGTCTGTTTCCCAGTTTTCCCTTGGTAGGTGATGTTTGCTTAAGAATTTAGAGGCAGAAGGATGTCAGATCATTCTTCTTTTGTTATTTGTTTCATTTATGGAGAACTGTGATTCCTGCTGGTGGTACGTTTATTTTTGAGAGTGCAATATCAGAGCGGAATGATATGAAATTGTTTTGGTTTTCCCCCTGGGGATGTGATCCATGATTGATTTGCCTGTCTCTCTGAATGAGAGGCCCTAGACGGTAAAAAGGTCACCCCCACACACACTCCCACCCCAGCCCGGTCCACGGGTGAAAGTTCAAGATCACTCAGGGTGGACAGGGCCAGTGCAGAGAGCACCCTGGATGGACACAACGTGCGTATTTATTACATGTCAGCATGAGCTGGAGGAGATGCCTATATAAACACCGCAGCCTCAGCAATCATGGGTGTATTTAATTACAGGGAATTGACATGAAGCTTAATTATACAATTTTGTGACTTCCTGGGTCACTGCCGAGAGTGTCTGTAAAACTTCACCGCCTGGTCAATAACTTGTAACATTTGCAGACAGAACAGCCCTGCAGGGGGTCTGCGATCTTCCTGGAGATGGGACTGCACAGAGGGGTCTGGTGCTCCATCTCCCCGGGGGGCCGAGACCCCAGGCAGAGGTGTGGGCTGCTGGTGGGAGGGAAGGTCTACCCACCTCACCTTGTCCTGGCCCCAGCGTGGGTGCTTCTGCTCTGGAGGGGAAACGTCTAGAGGCGCCTGAGGTTTGGGGCGGGAAGCGGAAGTGAGATAAGCTCATTAGAGACACAGGTGAGTAGTACTGTTTGCTAATCCCAGGTAACACGAGGCTTTTGTTCTGCGGTGCACACGCCAACTGGGAGCTTAAGTGCAATTGTCAGATTAAAGGGAAGTAGAGCGCCTCTCATCCCCATGAGCACAGCCTTCCCTCCACTGTGACCCAGACCCCTAGAAGGAAGCCAGGTGGGCCAGAATTTCTCCCCTGAAATTAAAAAGCGGGAGCATGGAGACTCAATCTCAGAACAAGTGTTGCCGGCCCCCACCCTCCATCACTTGAGATACTTTCTAGCCTTTGGAAAAAAATGTCCCTTTTTTTTTGTACTTTGTTACAAATGAGAAAAAAAAATTAATAAGGGCTCCAAGCCTCTGAGCTAACCTCTCAGATTGCTCCAGATCACAGGGGAATCCTGTTCCATGACCCTGTTTCCAAGATGGCTAATAAAGATGGGGCCACCGTAGGAAGGACAGACGTGTGTTCTGGCCAAACAGGGAAAGGGGAGCTCCTGTCAAAACGCCTCTCTGCCCCTTGCCACACAAGGCCAGTTATACAGAGGAGGGAAGGCGTGCAGCGAGGTCTCTGGTACCTGCAGACTTGGGGCAAGGGGAGGAGCGCTCCAGGACCAGGGACCACACCTCCCCCCAGTCCTCACAAGGTCTGAGGAGCTGTCGTGGTCCCCAGGGTGGGGACCGAACTGTCCTCTTGCCCTGGGCCTCCTCTTCCCCTCCCTTCGGTCTGGCTGGTTCCCCTTTTCTCCACGAGCACGTGTGGAGCTGCCCTCACTTTCTAATCTAAGGTCGCAGATTCCGTTGTCCTCTGTGAAGGCGGGCAAGCAGCTCTGCGGAGTCCTCAGGTCAGCACTGCCGGCCAGGTGCCAGCTCTGGTTTCACCGTCTGAGGACAGGGCCCAGCCCCAGGTGACAGACTTTCTCTCCATTCTTGGCTGAAATAGCTCACATTCAAGTTTCGTCTTCTTTGAACCATATACCAAAGGCAAAGGTATTGGCTCCAAGAGACCAGTTGAAAATGTGTGTGTTCCCCGGAGGAAAGATTCTGGGAGGTCAGAACTAGGCCTCTGCTAACAGCCTTCAGAGAATTTAGATCCTCACTGAGTTTCCAGGTCCACGTGGAGTCCTCTTCCTGGAGGACCAAACATTTTCTCTCTGGGAACAAGGTGGGCAGGAAATCTGGCACCAACCAAGAAGGTTGGTCATAGCTGAAGAAGGAGGCTTAAGGAGGAAGAGGCGACAGATTTAATCCACTCCAGCATGTACCGCCTCGGGGAGCCCTGGAACTTTAGCAATGAAAGATCTTCTTTGTTCTCCTCCTTTAATAACAAATTGTGCATCCCATGGGTCCAAGGTCTGAGCCTTGTTCAAATGTACGTTCCTGGGACCGACAGCGCGAGTCACGTGAGAAGATAGACACACAGCAAACATCATGGAAAGATGCCCTGCACGTGGGCACTGTTCCATTTTTGTTGAAGCCTATTTCCTTTGGCTCCGTCTCTCGAAAGTGCGCATGTGATGTGGCACAGGGGAAGGCTTGTTGTCAGGGCTGCAGGAATCAGCTCTGCCTCCAAGGAGTTTGTGATTCAGGAGAGAGATGGCATTGCCACTGAGTAACTACAGTCCCCCCAACCTGGCTCTCTCGATGACTGGTAGTCTTATAGCATCAACGTCATCACAGGAAACAGAAGTTGGGACACACGCGTGCGCCTGCCTCTTCACACTAACCCCCTTCCAGCAGATCTTCACATTTATTTGCAGGATGATTTCTCTTGGGCTCCGTGGTGGGGGTCTGGCTCACCTCATCTCAGAGGTCCCAGTAACTAGGACAGTGCTACAGGAGATGCTGCATTTTTCTTTTTTTTAAGGAAAAGTGCAGGCAGGCAGGCAGGCAGGAAGAGAGAGAAGAGGAAGCATCTTTATCTTTATTTAGTTGTTCACACCAGTTGTTTCCCCGAAGACCTGGGACTCGAACCCAGGGATATGTGGCCCGTGTCCTTCAGAGGTAACTGACCTAACCACCGCTCCACCAGGGTGTGCCAAAATCTTTGCTGCCTAAAAGAATGAATGAGAGCACACCTCGATGGCTCGGGCAGTAAGTCTGGGGCTGCGGAGACACAGTCCTCATAAAGCCCAAGGACCAGAGTTTGTGATGAACTACTAACGAAACAAATGCTTCTTTCTCCTCTCTCTCTTCCTGCCTGCATCTTTCCTTTAAAAACAAACAAACAAAAAGAATGAATGAATGAATAACCGTTGACTTGCACAGCATGTAGAAGTTAAAGCAGCAGTTAGAGACTTTCCAGAGAGAGCCTTCAGGGTGGGGAGGGAGGGAGGGAGAGGAGAGAGCTGAGTATGTACTTTGTGTTGGATGCTAACCCCCTATTGTCACTTACACTCACATCAGGCTTCTCTGAGAAGCAAAGGCAGCAGCCCATTTTACAGATTGGAAAACTAAGGCCAAGTAGGGTAAGAAGACCTCTCCCAGTTACACCAGCTAATCAGTGGAAGAGCTAGGATGGTTCACCTGGGTCTGCCTGGCTGCACATTCCACATACTTTCCTTTTCTGCTTGCGCAGCCTCGGGGAGTCTGTTCTAAGTGATTTGGGGGAAGAATGGTAGAAACAGACACAGGGAGCTCGGGACAAGAGGGACCAAGACAAGTCTGAGGACAGGAGATGCCAGGCAAAGGAGCAGCCGTGCAGGACACCTGGGAACCACCTGGGTAATGCCTGCGCCACCAGCGAGGAGGACCCTTTTTTCCAGCGCTCCCAGAAATTGCCCCAAAACAGCAGTTTTGCACAGAAATTCACCACATAGTCCACTTAGGGAGCAGGCACGCGTGGAGGAGCCTGACGTTTATTTGCTCGGTTGATACTG
Organism: Solenodon paradoxus; assembly: GCA_004363575.1. Lineage (NCBI taxonomy): Eukaryota > Metazoa > Chordata > Mammalia > Eulipotyphla > Solenodontidae > Solenodon > Solenodon paradoxus. The sequence goes on from RJWH01002126.1 coordinate 250,749, forward strand.
TTTTTTTTTTTAAAGGAAAGGTGTAGCAGGAATAAAGGCGAGTGGCCAGGCAGAGAGGAGGAAGCAGTTATTGATTTTAATGAGTTGTTCATCTTGCTTGCTCTCACCCACTGACCCGGGACATGCACCTGCCACCTGGGGATGCACAGTGGACTGCGACCAACCCCTATGCCACCAGGTGCACCAAAATGATACTTTGGACAACCTACCATAATGCATGAAATTAAAAAATACATATCCTGGAGCCCCAAACCTCGAGCGCCAAAAAATCAGACCAACCCCCCAGAATGTATCTTCTACCACAGCTGGAAAAAGTCTCCAAGGAGGGACATCAGCCCGGTGCCCCCACAAACCCACCCCCTCATCTCCTACTTGAAAACCATCTCTAGTTTCTCCAGGACAAGTCGGCAAAGGGTCAACTCTAAATGCCCTCGTCAGGCATACAGGCGGTCTGTTTCAGCTGCCTGGAACCATCTCCTGCCCGGGCCCATCCCGCCCTGCTTTGTCTTACTCCACCGCCCCAACACTTCTGGGACCACATTTCTCCTTCCTCTGTGTCCCCGCTGGGGGGACGCTCCTGCCTTCCTCACTCCATCCTGCCTGTCCCCCGGGGCCACTCCCTGGGGTCTGTCCCTGGAAAACAAGCCTGTCATCCTGGACGTCCCGCGTCTAACAAAGAAGGTGCAGAGAGGAGGCTCTCGGGAAACATCTGCTGAGTACGTGCATTTTTTCTATCCTTGCCAACAAGCAACAGATATTTTTGTTTGTTTTAAGGAAGTGCAGGCAAGAATGCAAGCGAGGAGACAGGCAGAAAGACATAGGAGAAGAAGCATTTTTATTTTTATTTAGTCCTTCACACTGGTTGCTCCCCCAGACGAAGGGGGAACCCGGGTCCTTGGGATGGAAGCCGCCGGCACTCCTCCGAGCAGCGGGCCTCCCGCTCCTCCGCCAGGGGGCGCCCACGGCTGGATTTTAAGCAGGGTCCCTCGGCGCACAGGCGCTCGCCTTTCAGGCAGAGCCTTCAGAATCCGCGTTGCTGCCTGGGGCCTCCGCTGCAATGTTTTACCAGGTCCACCGAGTCACGCAGGTATCAGGGGCAGGGTCACAGACACCCACTGGTAGCTCACGCCCTGGGGTGCAGCGTGGGTCCAGCACCTCAGCGCTCCATCCAGCCGCACCCAAGCTCTGGCTCCCACCACGGTCTCTTTACTGGTCAGAGGGAAGCTTCCAGACCCTGAATGTGGGGCCGTGAGCAGTGGTGCTCCTTCCTCAGCTCCCCAGGCTGCTGAAGCCCACCCAAGGCAAGAGTTAATTTCTAGTTATGCCTCTCAAAGTTCTCCAAACTTCTCCATCAAAGCTTCTCTCTGCCCCTAGGGAGCAATCGCCAAAGAACATTAAAGAAAGGTCTTCAGAGACGCTGCAAACAGCTGAGTCCCAGGCCCCCACAACTGGAAACAGGACGACCCCCCACATAGAGGGGACACAAGGGAACAGCACAAGGGACAGACACCCCGAGACCACAGCCCATACCCCTGAAGACAGTGGAAGAGCTGAGCCCAGTGGGACGGCGAGGGCAGCCTCCCCCAGGAGTCAGGAGAGAAAGGAAACCGTGGTGAGCACGCTGTTCCCAAGAGGTCACGACAGGGCCGTGACCTCCCGCAGGACGGAGATGCTATCGCTGATGAGGCAGGACACAAGGACAACGGCTAGAAGCGGGGCTCAGACCGAGAAGCCCACAGCCATCAGGACAGTGCCAGGGAAGCACCAAGGCAAAGCGCCTTCCATCCCAGGGAATCAGGGCCAGGCACTGGCCACCACGGGAGCAGGGACCACCAGCGCCAAGGCTGCAGGAGCGACCGGCCCAGCCCGGCCCAGCCTGCCCTCTGCCTGGGTCCCCAGCCCCACCACACAGACAGCCCCACAGCTGAAGGCGGCCAAATTCAAGTCTCAGCCCGAGTGGGATTTTGAGGAAGAATACAGCATGGACGTGGGGGGCCTGCAGAAGGTGAGTCCTTGTCACCACCTCTGCCGTGAGCCTCTGCTCGGAAGCCCCTCCCGAGAGGCCGGCCACCGGCTGCCTTTCCTCCCAGGCCTGCACGGGAGCCCACCCTGACCTGCCCTCATCCACCCGCCTTCCTACAAGGCCGCCATGGGGGAGAAGGGGAAGGCGGGCCGCCCCCACAGCGAGGGAGGTGTGGCTGAACGCAGTGCTCCAGAGCCTCCAGAAGGGTCAGGAGCGTGACCTGTTCTGAACCCCATCTCCTGGGTGGGGAGCGGGTAAGACCTGGCAGGCAGCGTGGAGGAGGCAGGGACTGTCGGACACAAACCCCCGACACCCAGTCCACCCTGAGGAGACAGCCCGGCCCACACGCAGCAGGGACGTGTCCCCAGCACGCCGGACAGCCAACCCAGCTGCCCTCTGGGGACCTAGGGGCTAGCGGGCAGACCCCGGGAATAGATGCAAGAGGTCGCAGGGGGGCCTTCCAGACTTCGAGGCCCAGTTTCTGCGCCCCCACGCCCGCCGGCCTCTGGCCAGGGCCTTCCTGGGCTGCGTCTGACCCACCCTCCTGCATGCAGACCTGCCCAGACTCGGTGAAGGGCAAAGCCTCCCGGTCACTCTGGCTCCAGAATCTCTTTCTGCCCAACCTCACCCTCTTCTTGGACTCGGCACACTTCAACCAGAGCGAGTGGGCCCGCCTGGAGCACTTCGCCCCACCCTTCGGCTTCATGGAACTCAACTACTCGCGTGAGTGCCCGCCAGCGGGCGCGGGGCCGCTCTGCCTCTGCCCGGGGGCCAGCCCTTCCAGGGCTCTGAGTGCCCGCTGTTGCAGTGGTGCAGAGCGTGGTGAAGCAGTTTCCTCCGGTGCCCCAGCAGCAGCTGCTCCTGGCCGACCTCCCGCCAGGGCGCCCGCACTGCGTCAGCTGCGCCGTGGTGGGAAACGGCGGCATCTTGAACGGCTCGCGCGTGGGCGCCCAGATCGACGGCCACGACCACGTGTTCCGGTGAGCCGGCCCCGCCCTGCTCACGCTGCGGAGAGGAGACCCGGGTCCTGGCAGGGGCAGGGGGACGGGGACTGTGCCCCTCCACCGCTTCGCCCTCCTTCCCCGCTCCCAGCTCCCTCCTCTGCCCTCACAGGCTGAGTGGGGCTCTCATCAAGGGCTACGAGCAGGACGTGGGCACGCGGACGTCCTTCTACGGCTTCACGGCCTTCTCCCTGACCCAGTCACTCCTCATCCTGGGCAGTCGCGGCTTCCGGAAGGTGCCCCAGGGGAAGGTGAGCACGAGGAGCCGGCCTGGCCACTCCGGACTGGGCAGAGGGCCCCGCAGCCGAGAGGGGCGGCCTCTGATCGTGCGAGGGGCAGGAGCCGGCAGGACCGCGGCCCGGGTCCCAGAGGAGCAAGGGTGCCGTTGTGGAGTCACAGCCGGTCCCGGAGGCCGCTGGGACACTGTCCACTGTCCTTGTCCTCAGGGCGTCCGCTACCTGCATTTCTTGGAAGGCACCCGGGACTATGAGTGGCTGGAAGCGCTGCTGCTGAATCAGACGCTGGCCAGGAAGAGCCTCTTCTGGTTCAGGTACCCTCTGCCCCCACGCTGGCCCCTGTGGTCAGCAACTGAGGACGGTTGGATAGGCTGGGACAGCCCACCTCGGAGGTGGGGAGACTGGAGGCCGGCTGACCTGTCCCGGCCACAGGCGCAGACCCCAGGAAGTTTTTCCCGAGAACTTTCAGTTGGACCGATACCTGCTGGCACATCCAGACTTGCTCCGGTACATGAAGAACCGGTGAGTGCGGCCACCTGCGGGGGAACAGCTCTCCCCAGACTGGCTGCCTCCTGACAGCTGGGGGTGGGCTGGGGTGCTCCACAGGTTTTTGAGGTCGAAGACCCTTAACGGTGTGCACTGGAGGATATACCGGCCCACCACCGGGGCCCTGCTGCTGCTCACTGCCCTTCAGCTCTGTGACCAGGTGAGCCTGTCCTGGGCAGGAGGCCCGCTCTGTGCAGCCCATGGCCAGGCTTGGGGTGCTAACCTGGGGGGCAGGGGGGCCTGGAGGGAGGTGTGTGTCCCTGGCACCCACACCCAGACCTGAAGGATGGAGCCAGGATACAGGGAGCACCCCAGCGCAGAGTTAGCCCCAGAGAAGCAGCCTGTGGACAACCAGTGCAGGGCCTGTCTCCCCACTTGCACGCAGGTGAGCGCCTACGGCTTCATCACCGAGGGCCACGAGCGCTTCTCCGATCACTACTACGATAAGTCCTGGAAGAAAACCGTCTTTTATCTCAACCACGACTTCGGTTTAGAGAGAGCGCTCTGGAAAAGGCTCCACGAGGAAGGCATCATCTGGCTGTACCAGCGCCCCCTGGCTCCCAAACCCAGGGTCTGAGGGAGCCTGGGCACCAGGGGGCAGCTCAAAGCTCCTCACCTTTTCCTCCAGGCTCACCCCCGCTCCAGGTTGCTCCAGACTTTCGAGGGGACACTTCCCTAGTGGAGAAGGTGTCCTCAAGACAGCACATAATGGAGAGGGGTTTGGGAGACCTTGGAAAGTTCCATGAAAGGAGGACTCCTCCATTCTTGAGACCCAGGATTTTGTTTTTGTTTTCAAAGGAAAGGTACAGGCAGGAATGAAGGCAAGCAGGCAGGCAGGAAGAGAGAAGAGAAAGAAGCAATTATTTTACTTTTATTTTAGTTGTTCACACTGGTTGTTTCCCGCTGGGCCTGGGACTCGAACACTGGGATATGTGGTCTGCGCTCATTTTGACGTGGCTGACCTAACCACTGCTCCACCAGGACACCACTGAGACCCAAGGCTTCTAACAATGGGGTGATTAGTGGTCAAAACCATAAATCTCTGCTGAAAAGCACCCTTCACTGTGCTGAAGCTACTTGGTGCAGGGTGACATACAGATTTGGCTTGAATTCCAGATCTTCTACTTTAGCAGCTGTGAAATCTTGAAGGTATTATTTAATTTCACTCTAGATGGAATAGAGAACAACCAGGGTTCTCTGATTCTCAGAGGATCTGCACCTGGTTAGTGTTGGCTTTTTTTTTAAGCTATTTTGTTACCATCAGCTAGGTTTTTCTTCCCGTCTGGCTACAAGGAAAAATGGATAAAAAAAATTATTCTTTGGCCAAAGAGAGAGAGGGGAGCTCCTACTCAAAATGCCTATTCAACCCCTTGTCACGCGGGGACCAGGATATATACTTTTTACAAAAACAGGCGCACCTGGGGTGGGGACTGAACGTGTCCTATTGCCCTGGGCCTCCTCTTCCCCTCCCTTCGGTCTGGCTGGTTCCCCTTTTCTCCACGAGCACGTGTGGAGCTGCCATTACTTTCTAATCTAAGGTCGCAGATTCCGTTGTCCTCTGTGAGCGGCAGGGAAGCAGCTCTGTGGAGTCCTCAGGTCAGCACTGCCGGCCAGGTGCCAGCTCTGGTTTCGCCCTCTGAGGACAGGGCCCAGCCCCAGGTGACAACCTCTGGATTATAGAAAACTGACTAATATAAATGATTCTTGTCCGTGGAGATACAAATCAGTTTTGTACAACGGAGACGCAGTTAATGATTGATTGCCCTGTGGAAACCGACCAGTTTCATATGCACAAGCAACGGAATTTGAACACGAATTACCCACATGTGTGTCTATACCTGGGGTTTCCCTTTGAGCCAGATTTTGTGTCTTATGAGCTCTTTCATTAATTAATGGGTTAAATAAAATCTTTGACATGTTCTTTTTATAAATGTACGAGTCATGATTTTATCCTTTAATATTTACGTAGGCAGCTGTTTCTAATCTGTAAAATGGCCTTTAGGGCATCAATTTCACCAGAATCTTTAAAAAGACTGTATGTGAAAAAACTGTCAACAAAGAATGATTTTCTTTCCCCTTTCATTTCTCTCTCCCATTAATTGGCATTTGAGAAAATGCCAAGCATTTCAGTTCACTGTATCCCTTTGAGCTCTCTCCAGGATTGGAACTCTGAAGCCCAAAAGAACACTAAAGATGCTAAGCAGATCCTCGGTGAGGACATGGAAGGGGAAAAGAAGAAAGGAAGCTTCCTTTTAGATTGACTGGTCAGGGTTCAAAGGCTAATTCCAGGGTTTGCTTTGTGCAAAAGGGGTGTAGTACCATCTCTGGGAGGCAGGTGGTGCACTTCAGGGTGCCCTTCCTAGCGGGCCTGCTTTTCTCTTTAGCGTTTTCTGGGCTATTCTGTCGGGCTCGACTCCTGCAATCAGGGCTGGAGGAAGGGGCTGCAAAGGATTGAGAAACAGAAGGAAAGAACAAAACAGACCAAAATAGAAGAAAGCGGGGTCAGGGGGTAAACTATCTGGGATTTTTCGCCCCAAATAGCTACCAGAGTCACTGACTCCTCGTGTATTTATTTTCTTTACACGAGGCAGTCATTTACAGAAAAAATGCAAAAAATAAATCAACCATTCTAACAATCAATGTTTACAGAGTGATTGTACATTTAAAAGGTTTAAGATAACTATCTCGCGTCTTGGCTTCTTCCTGAGCCTCAGCAGGGAACAAAAACCTCCTCCTCGCCAAGGTTTTCCTCCAGGCGGGATCATTGGTTTTCCAGTTGCCTGGGTAATTGTTTTACTCTGTTTTGGCTTCACATGTCTATACTAATCTTCCTCCCCCAGCATTCTTCCATGATTATTCTTTCATAGAAATTTCTGTGTCTCCTTAAAAAAAACGTTGATTTTTTTCATTGGAATTTCACTATGTACTTTCACCGATAATGCAGCCATATTGGCTCATAGCTGTAATCGATATACTCTAATGCAAGGTGTTAATAATTGGGAAATCTGGGCAGGACTTGGGGATGTTGTGAGCAGATGGAACTCTGAACTGTTTGCCCAAATTTTCTCTAAGTTTAAAATTACTGAAGTCTATAAATTTTTTTTAAGGGAAAAACTGTAGGCAGGAATGAAGGAGAGCAGAGACAGGCAGGTAGGAAGAGAGAGGAGGAAGCAGCATTTTATTTACTTCACTAAGTTGTTCACCTTGGTTGTTCCTCTTGGTCCCAGGAGGTGAACCTGAGTCCTTAGGATTACGTGGACTGCGCTCCTCTGGAGACGGCTGACCAAACTGCTACTCCACCAGGTCAAACCAGTAGTAAGGAATTTTGCAGTGGTCGAATCAGGCTGACACTGCCTGAACACAACAATGAAGTTTGCAGACCTCAGACAAAAGCGATCCATTATTCCAATAACAGAACTGGTTTATTCAGAAACGGACAGCAGAAAAGAGCCAGTGCGTGCACAGTGAGACCCACGTGCGCATCCCAGTGTCCAAAGATAATTGCCCTTCAACAACCCCTGGGGGACTCCTTCCCAGTCCTGCAGGAGGCGGAAAAGCGCCGCCTCGCGGGAGACGCGGGGAATGTCGGGCGCTGGGTGTGCTGATTCACACGTGCGTGGGCGCTGCGTCTCGCCTACCGGCCTCATCTAAATGGGGTTTCTGTGTGTGATGGTCACAAGTTAATATGAAAAGTGAAAGACAGCCATTCATGCTGTCGCAGTAAGTAATGCATGGTTCCACCTCATCTCAACAACATCTGAACTGTCTCTGATCACACCTCTCAACCGCTATTTGCAGAAAGAGTAGCACAAGGGATGTGGAGCGTGGAATCCGCAAGTGGGAGGTTCTGTGAGACAAATGAGTGAGTGTCTTATTTCACTTTTACAAATAATTGACAGAAATTAAAAGGTGGAACCGATGTATAGTAAAAGAGAATTAAGAGACTTCTCACTCAAATGAAATGTACTAATCCTATTTATGAGACCACCAGGAAAATGTAAACATTGACTGAATATTAGATGATATTAGAGACTGATGACCACTTTTAGCTGTATTAATGGTATGATGTTTTTTTCTTTCAAGAGTCTTCACTTAGTGGTAAATATATGATACCTGATATTTGCATCTGGAGAAGGTCCACCCTTGTGGCTCGGGTGGCTGAGACGGCTTGGGTGCAGACCATGTAAAGTCCCAGGACCTGCGTTTATGACTCTGGGGCAGTGCAGGGGGTGGGGGGAACCAAAATAATTTTTTAAACGCTTCTTCCTTTTGTTCTGTCTCTCTTCCTCTCTTAAAAAAAAATGCAATAAAGTAGCCCAGAGAGGGGCGGAAAGGTGGAGATGAAATTCAATTGACAATCTATTGATCACTGTTGAAGCTGGGTGATGGCTGAGTGCATTAGATCTGATTATACAATTTTCTTTACTTCTATTCTACATTAGAAATTTTTCATTAAAAAGAGCTAAGAGACACAGAAAGGTGATTGACAGGAGGGTGCTGTTTTACTTTAAAAGAGGAATGGCTTTTGCACAGGTGTGTGAGCTGGTGGAAATGGTCTAACACTCAGGCACAAACTGCTGGAGGAAGAAAGAGGGTTAACTAGAGAAGAAAAGGCCTTCCCTGTGTGTGAAGGGACACAGTCTGGGTAGGGGACGAGTAGGGGATTAGCCCCCCAAAAGAAATAAAACCCGTTACAATCTATTTCAGAAACTGTGAAAAGGTGAGCTTGTGATATGAGGCACCACTAAATTGTATTCACACAAAATGTCATCAATTTAAATGCAATCAGCCAAGATCAATCTAAAACTAAATAAACCTTCCTTCAGTTCTCTTTCCCTCACCTGTAAATTATTTTTCCATTCTTTAGGCAAGATGTACAATAAAAAAAACCATAAAGTGATCTCTGAAACACGATAAACGAGATGGCAAGTTCATGTCCCGCCCACTGGCCTCCTGCCCCCACAGTCTTCTCAGCCCTTCTATCTGCTTGACTCCTTCCCAACAAACATGGGAGAGGAAATACTAACAGCCCAATGAAACCGCCTGCTTCCTCCCACCAAGCTTCTGTGAACCTGTAACGATGTCCCTCTGGTACTGACGCTCAAGACTTAAAACTGAGAAACCTCGTTCTCTAAAATCACAGACTAGGAAAAACTCTGCTGTTGGAAATCACACTTGTGAGAATGAAACATCCCACTCGTGCCTGGCTTGCGCCATGGGGGCCCCTCGACACTGAGAAGTAACCCCAATTCCCAACCCAGGTACAGAGCTCACAAGGTGAGTTTCAGGGCTGACAGCCCGCTTTCTTTTTCTAAAGAGAGGAGGAAGCAACTTTTTTTTTGTGCCCCAGCCCCAGGCCTGGACCTGGCTCCAGCAGGCCACTTAGTTACCTCAGCCGCTTGCATCACAAGGGCGTACCCCAATGTTTATTTTAACTTTGCCAAATAGGGCTCAAGTCTGGCTTTGGTTGAAGCCAATCAAAAGACTGCTTGATTTAGATGTCACCCATGCCCACACATCCTGTCCCCAGTCACCTCCCCGGGTCGGGGCCTGGTGCAGTGAGCTGGACTGGAGACTGCGCAGAGGAGCATTCACTGCAGGTCCTCATGGGCACAGCCCACTTTGACGCTGGCTGCCAGCAGACAGAACCTGCATGGAGAAGCCTGGGCACGCCTCTCATGTGTGAGACAGGAGTGGGCTGGCTGCAGTTTGCAGGCCTTCGGAATCTTCTGTTTCAGGACGGTCCCGAGCTTTTCTGCCTTGGGCTCCAATGTATTTCTCTGCTTCTAGACCCAAGCTCTTCCTGGGAGATAAGGAGACCCTTTAAAAAATTGTTTAGTCCAGAATACCACTCCAATAAAGATGCAAATATGGAACTCCCCCACCCCAACAGACATCCACACACATCTAAAAGATGACCCTGTGTTTCAGATATGAAAAAGGAAAGAAAAGCAAAACCCATCATCAGTGTTCATCAGCTACAGTATTTTTGGTTGGTTTTGTTTTTTAAAGAAAAGGTGCAGCAGGGGTAAAGACGAGCAGAGGCAGGCCAGCAGGAAGAGAGGAAGGAGAAGTGTTTTATTTATTTATTCAGTTTTTCGTCCTGGTTGTTCCCCGCAGTCCCAGTTCTCAAACCCAGATCTTTGGGATGGATGTGGACTACATTCAGCCGAACTCATCCTCTAAGGCACCAGGGAGCACCTACAGTTTTGGCTTCTTTTGTTTGTTTGAATGAACCTGTGTTTCAGAGGTTTACCAAGAGTCAGTGCCAGAGAAAAACTTATGGCATAACTGGGGGAGAATGTGGGGTAATTGGGGTCACCTCCCAGACACTGTCCAAGGAACATACAGGAAAAAGGAAGAAGGTATATGCTTCTAAGAAAGAAAATTATTTAAAGCCTAAAAAAGGATGAAGTATTTTATCTAGTTTCTGATGATGTTGGATAATCTCATAGACCATGAGAAGCAGAACTCGGGCTCGATATGAATCACAGACGGTTTCAGGGGACCTGCTCATATTCCTGTCACAGTGCCACTGTGCCCAGGTTACTGGCCAATGCCTGTGCCCTTCTCTGGAGGCTGGCCTTTGGATGATGGAAGCGCCTCACCCAGTCCCAGCCTGGGACATCTACCCATCATCCACTCCCTCAGCCAGGACCCACCCACCTGCCCCCTTGTCCTCGGGTAGGACAAGTCTGGGCATGATTCATGCTTGGATCCTAAGGCCAGGCTTCACCTGAGACCTTCCCTGGATTAGCCTCTCTCCCTCACAGGTGTTTCCTAGGAGGCCTCCCTCAATCAACCACAGACCCCCAAATCCCTACCTCAGGCTCTGTGTCTGGAAAGCCACCCTCTCTGGGTGGTCTGTAACCCACACAGCTGGCTTTCATTCTGAGAATAAACCCAGCACTTCTGACCAGACATTCCTTTCTGCTCCTTCCATATTATCGAATCATTCCTTCTTGCTCTCAAAATCTCAGCCAGAAAGATATTTTGAACTGTTTTTCGGGAAAGCCTAGCTCGCTCACAATTTTGAAATAAAATGTTGACAGGAACACACAACGAGTTCAATGTCCCTCACTTCTCCTGGGCCCATTGAAGCTCAGACCAAGGACCCCAAACGCAAGTTCATGCTTCCCAACTCCTTGTCCCACTAGGGAGCTTGAAGCATCAACGCCTGGGTCCAGAATCGAGCATTTTCCCAACGGGTTGAGGCACCGTGTGTCGGGCCTGCAGCATCACTGATCTCTCATTAACCCCACTCTCTCTTTCCCTCCCTCCTTCCAGAACTGTTCGTTAGCATTGCTCCTCCTTTCTCCCATCCTGGGGGCTTCGGTTTCTAAGTCAGCAGATTCAGATGATTTAAGAAGTTATCACTCTAATATCAGTCACCATTTTCTGTCTTGCTTACCTGTTTCATCTGGTGACTTCTTCTGTTTCTGTTCTTGGTCTTTTGTCACGAGGAATCATTTGGGGTTTTTTGAAGTTTATGAAGAGGAGAGCTGGTCACAGGGTGCAAATTGTCTGGGTTAAGAAAAATCAAGAGAGATGGTGCACCTGGTGGCCTGTGGGTTCGGACATCAGGGCACAATCCATACACACCTCAAGTTGCCTGGTTCAAGGCCCAGGGCCAGGGAAACCACCAAGATGAACAACTAAACAGAAATAAAAGACTTCTTCCTCCTCCCTTCCTGCCTGCTGCCTCCTGTCTTTCATTTCTGCCTGCACCTTCCTTTAAAAAAGAAAATCAAGAGAGATGAAGTGGCACGAATGTTCACAGGTGGGAGGCGTGAATTTATTTAGGAGAGAACGAAGGTGTCTCCACCAGGCTCAACACCTGAGAACAGGGCAGGGCTCCCTTGTCCTGTGCGGAGTCTAGCCAAGGAAGGCTCATCAAGCGACCTGTGTCTGCAGAAGCTGAAAAGAACGCCTCACCCATCTTGGGATTTATACTTGTTCACAAAATGGTTTGCAAATGGGCTTACACCAAAATGTGGCATGTTCTGGATCATCAGATTCTGATCAGGCACACGGCGCAGCCAGGAAACCAGACACCTTACACATCTGCGCACACACACACACACATGTGTGCACACACATGCCTCCATGCACACGTTCCAGCTTCCTCCAGATCTCAAAGCCAATTGCACACCCACGGAGCTGCAGGGCGTGGAGCCTGAGTGCCGGAAAACCGGGCCTGAGGATGCTGTGGGCCCTGCTGTTTCATGGGGGCCCCACATTCCTTCCAAGTGCAGGCGTGAACTAAAGCCAGGCTCTTCACTTAGCCAAACCCACGTCACCAACCCGGAATTCCTCTCCCACAGATGCATCACATCTGCAGTGATGATCAGTGTCTCGGAGTCGGGGCTAAAGTCATCTAAAAACATGCCAGGGGAGGATATTCAGTCTGAGAAAGAGGCAGAGTGGCTGTTGTGGTGGTTTATCAGTTTAGTTCACCAGGCACAGTCCACTTATATCCCAAGGTCCCAGGTTCAAGACCCAGGGTCAGAGGAACAAGTAAATAAAATAAGTAAATGCTTCCTCCTCCTCCTCTCTCTCTCCCTGCCTGCTCACTTTCATTCCTGCCTGCAACTCTCCTTTAAAAAAAAAAAAAAAAAAAGAGGCTGAGCAAGAAAGGTGTCGGGATGAGGGAACAGCAGGTGTCTGACATAGATGGACTGACTTGGACAACCACAGGGCCCCAGCGCATGGCTGGGTGTGGAGACCAGGTCACCACTCTCCGGAGAAGTTTGTGAAATTATAAACACACCCACAGGACTCACCGGAATCTCTTGCCCCACCTCACTGTCTCCCCGCCTCCAGCACGGGGAGCCGGAAAACGTCCATATTAGACACTTCTCTTTTCTAGCACGTAACATGCACCTGCCGCTGGAAGCCACCTTTTCCTTGGCATTCTTGAGTTTCACGAAGACAGCTCTAGATGCTGATCTTTTCTACCTGGATGCGAGTCCACCTGGTCTGTCAACCTGATCTGGGGTGGGGCAGACGGCGACAATCTCTGTCATTTGATGTTTCTGTGCGTTCTCTCCCTCTTCTCCTGTGTGCACATTTCTCCTGGAGAGCTGTCCTCCGATTCTCTAACTGGTTTTATGATTTATGTCCTGAAACAATTGCTTTTTGCCCTGTGTGCCAACTACTTGGATTTAAACGAAGCTACTTTCTTTTGTTATTATTTTATTGCAATAGTTTTTAAGAGTCACTCCTAATCAAATTTCTTCTGTTTTGTGGCTGAATGGTGCTTCAGCGATATGCTGATAAGATATTAATTCTTCACACGTGCAAAGGCAAAACGCCCAGGGAAGGAGCTAGAACATCTTTGATATTTTAAAAAGACTTGCTGGACAGAATATAGAATTCGCCGCAAAGCGGGAGAAGCAGCCTCATGTTATTCTATTTTTAAAGGAAAGGTGCAGCAGGAATGAAGGCGAGCAGACAGGCAGGCAGAGAGAGGAGGAAGAAGCATTCCATTTTTTAAATTTTTATTTAATTGTTCACACTGGTTGTTCCCCCAGACCAGGGTCTTGAACCCCAGTCCCTGGGGAGGATGTGGGCCTGCTCCCTGGATGTTCAATTCTGCTAGATAACCAGGTTGCACCCTCTTGAAAAAATGTGTAAGAGATAAAAAGAGTTGTGTTCGCCATGGTGGCCTAGCAGTTTAGTAGACCCTGGAAGCAATTCCATGTACATTCCAAGGTCCTGGGTTCAAGACCCGGGGCCGGCAGAACAACCAGTGTGAACGACTAAAGAAAATAAATAAAGTACTTCCTCTCTCTTCCTGCCTGCCTATTTACCTTCATTCCAGTCTGGACCTTTTCATAAAAAAAGAGAGAGAGATAAAAAGAGCAAATATGTATGATCTTCACTTAAAGACAAACTGTGAGAAATCTGAGCTTTTTCTAGACAGAGTTCCTGAACAGACAGAAGATAAATTCTGAAAAAAAATGCATTGAGCAGAATTACTGTGCTCAACTGCCTGCCTATTGACTCATGCTTGAGGGAAAACCCCAGAAGGCAGTCCACACACTTGCTCTACTGGTTAGTTCATTTTCAGTCGAAAAGAACAACAATGATTTTGCGGTTTGTTTTTTTTTCTTCCTATTTTCAGGTGGTGAAAATGAATTAGGTCTTAACCTCTATAGATCGTTAGCATTTAAATCTGAAGAGGCTACGGCCAATTGAGTTACTCTCTGCTATCTTCGGGGCAACAAATAGAGCAGAAGACACGCAGAGGCAGCCTTCCCCAAAGGGCACACACTTCGGGCGGGGCCCACGCAGTGGCAGGTAAGTGTGCAAGAGACTGCTGGCCTCGATTCTCTTCCAGAAGTCCAGCAGCCCGGGACACTGAATCATGAGGAAGATGATGGGGGTGAATAGACTGCCTCTGTTTTCAAATTTCCTACTGAATTTTTTTTTAAGAGAGGAAGGAAGAGTGAGGAGAACGAAACTTTCTTTTTCTTTTTTCTTTTTATATTTATTGGGGTAGCTTTGATTTACAAACTAATATAAGCTAATATATGCAGGTTTCCCTTTGTCCAATATATGACATGTTCCTCCTCCTCCTGCTCCTCCTCCTCCTCCTGCTCTTCTTCCTCCTCCTCCTCCTGCTCCTCCTGCTCCTCCTCCTCCTCCT